>OY987330.1:81225175-81500288 GCA_963920685.1 Polydrusus tereticollis | reverse complement strand
TCTCCGGCTTTCGATGCTCGAATGACTCTGCTAATGAAGCACCACTGTTTAAATATTTTTTAAATACTAGAACCATTTCGCCTAAGTTCTAGTCTAATTACAACTTCTTCACCTCTAAAATTAACCGGCCTCGAATCTTGATCCAATAGGGTGAGGGAAATATTGTAAATGCTCGTTTCTCTTACCGGTAGAAAAATTAAATTTCTTGGCTCGATATTTATACTGAAGCCAGGATCGACTGTTGGAGAGAATTCGTATAAGGTATGTGAAGGATTATTTGTATAATACGAGCCGGAAATAATATTGCACTCTATGCGTATAGTAACAACTTGTATTATTTCTACAGGTAGATCTGATTCATGCACAACACCTGCTGTTAGTTTACGTTGAGAAAAACCTAATAATCTTGCTATACTATCTTCTGGCTGAAAATTTAGGTCGTATTGGCTTCTCAACTCGCACCTTAGCGTATTATTATTAGGTTTCAACGAAAAGACGTGATTGCGCTCGTCTAAAGTAGCGTGTGAATCAAGAATGCGATTCTGAACAAACGTTTCGATATCCTGCAGTTCGTACGACCCCGTAGGTATCTCCAATATCTTTTCCACGTTATTTTCAGTATAGTAAATCTTGTTTTTTCCTGATTCAATGTTTGGAATAGTATTCCAAGTATTCAGCGATATAAGTGCAAGAGAGTATTCGTAGTTTGGGTCAAGTTCTATTGGAGGAACAAAGTGTGCTTCAAGCTGGTGAGAACGACCTTTTAGCGTAAACGTCTGAGACATGACTGTTGTAAGGGACTTTGAATGATATGTTTTATAGAGATTTATTGTAGAGAAAAGCCAATGCTAGATGTCCACAATTGGATGATCCAAAGTCCTGATACTGATCGTAATTAAAGCAAATTTTACAATTTTTCATATATTTTATAAATTCCTTGGGTGGTTTCAAATTGCCAAAACTATCGAAATAAACAACTTTATCACCGCGTTTCTTACAAGCTACCCAATGTGTTCCGAATCCGACGTTTCGATCTAAATTGACAACACCACACTCAGTATGGTTAGGTGATTTTCGAAGAGTTGGGTATCTTAATTGAGATGTATAGTTTTTGATGTCTTCATCGGTTAACGGGCGTTTGGGCAGCTTCAGTGGTAGTTTTTTGGCATTTTTCTTAGATATAATCCATACCCCGATTTATACTTCTTTAAATATAGACCGCTACCCTTTTTCCCTAAAGCAATGGCTTCCATCGTTTCATTGTGGCGTTTAGCTTCTTGTAGCTTGTCTCTCCCACTTTGAACATCATTGACGGTTTTTGCAATACCGGCCACCCCGCCGCTGAGAGCACCCAAAGCACTAAGCCCGGCAAATATTGGTATCAAAGGAAGGATCCCGCCAGTCTTAGGGAGTGGTATAACCCTCGGTATACTAATTTTTATACGTCCACCGGCTTTCTTTATCGACATGCGTGCTGCTTTTAGTAAGTTACTCAAGGTCTTTTTCTTGGTTATATCACCAGCACCGTGTTTACTAAGCTTATTCACAATCGAAGTCAAGCTTTTGCACCCCGCCCCCAACTTACGTTTAACCTTCATAGCGTTAGTAACTAGCCAAGCTGATGTTTTTTCGCCAAAACTGGAGTCGTTGGCTTTCACGCGCTCCCACGCTCTATTTTCAAGTATTTTATCTGCCTGATGTCTTTGTTTCAAGTCTTGAGACTGAGAGTATGCAATGTCGTGATCTCGACAAAAACTGTCCAATTTATTTTTTGGGGGATCACCTCGAGCTAAACGTTCTTTTAATCGAGTGCCGGGACCACAATATGAATAACCAGGTAAATGAAGTTCAAACGGGAGTCGATTTATGGTACTATTTAAGACACCTGCACCCTGCAACGTTGTCATTACAAATAAAGTTCTTGAAGAGAAAAGAGTGTATTTATAGTAATGCGGAAGCAGAAACAAAAACACCACCTAAATATTCAAAATTTCGATATGCCCAAACAGAAACAAACAAACAAACACGGGCAGCTTTTTCCAAACACCATTAGGGCGTTAATATGTGGACCGAGTAATTGTGGAAAAACCAATGTAATGATGAGTCTATTAACTGACGCCAATGGTTTAAAATTTCAAAATGTGTACGTTTATTCGAAATCTTTACAACAGGAAAAATATGATTTCCTCCGAGAAACATTGAAACATTGTCGTTTGGGGTATTTCACATATGGTGAGAATGATGATGTAATAGACCCGTCAACTGCTCAACCCGACTCTGTATTCATCTTTGACGATGTGGCTTGCGAGAAACAGGATAAAATTAGAAATTATTTCTGTATGGGCCGTCATAATGATATCGACTCATTCTATCTCTCGCAAACATATTCAAAAGTACCCAAACAGTTGATTCGCGATAATGCCAACGTGTTAGTTTTGTTTAAACAAGACGAGCTAAACTTGAAACATATTTATAGCGATCATGTAAACACGGACATGTCTCTCGATTCGTTTAAACGCATTTGCTCTGAATGTTGGAATGATAAATATGGGTTTTTAGTCATGGTTAAAGACAACGACATTAATAAAGGCATATATCGTAATAAATTCGATACCTATATAATACTATAACGTCATCATATGTAGTTAGTATCACCGTCATCATTGTAAAGTATAGACCATTTAGTCGCAATGTCTCGACAATTTAACAGCTATGATAAGAATGTTAAACGTCGCATAATTGATGCCTCTAATACAATAAGAAGGAAATACTTGGCTTTAAAGCTGGAAAGAAACGAAGAAGATGCTGCGCTTAACAAGTTTTTAACACCAGTTACTACCCCGCTAAATATGCTTGTACCGCTTATGGAAAAGAGAGCCAAGAAGCCAAAGATTAAAACTGAACCGACAGAGACGATTGTAAAAACAAAACCAGAAGAAGTTCAATTTTTGCCCAGAGAAGCGGAAGTTAGGTATGGAGATTTGGTTGATAATGAGGAAATCGAGGATGATGTGTTTGAAGAGAATACCCCACAAGATTTAAAGGAGGTATTTGAAACTACTATGAGAACGAATCCGGCAATTTTCGAGGAATTTACCAGTCAATATCCTCCAATTTCTCACGAATATTTAAAAATGTATTGGACAAGTTCCCCTGATTTGGATGACTCACAAGGTCTAACATACAATTTTGAAAATGGTAAATGGACAATGGGTTCTCTGTCGGTGGACTTTTTGCAAAATGGAGACATTAAAGTAGGCGATGTCGCTTATCCAGGAAGTCAGGGTCTATATGAGTTATTGTTTTTAAAGAATCCCATCAATCGTAAGAAAGATGATGAGGTGCATTATAAAGACATATTAGTGCGCACTAATGCATATAGGCGGTTAAGTAATGGTCAACTAAAAGGTAGCAAATCGGAAAAATATAAAAATATTATTAGACCGCTACTAACATCTTCAACACGAGGATCAACGTCCTTGTTGCAATCATCGGCATCTTCTCATGCTAGAAATCTTAGAAGTTCTTCGAACAAAACACCGCCTATTAGTAGAATGCCTGTAACAAGATCTAAACTGAAATCTGGGAATGCATTAATGGAGTACAACGAAAGACCAAAGGAATTTGTATATTACGACGATGTAAATGAGCTAGTTGAGCGAATGAAGAAGCTTGAAGCCTCCGAACATGTTGGTAATAATAATAATTGGAACGAGATTCAGAATATTTTACAGGAATTGCAGAGACTTGGAATTATTGAATTCTATAAATAAACATGTAATTCCTTAAAAGCATCATTAAAGTATTAATCATGAATAAGTTTGGACGTTCTTTACCTTCCCCCTACAGGGTTCCGAGAGTTTTACCAGCACCCACCATACTTTCCTTCACTAGGGATGGTGATTACAATTTTAGGGAACATAAGCTTTGTAACGTCAGTCCCCCAACAGATGATACAGATGGCGTTAATAAAAAATTTTTAGATGATGCAATTTCTGTTATTTACATGAAAATTATTGCTTCTTCAAACGAGTGTGTTAAGCTGGTTAACGATACTACCAATAGCATCGAAGGTCGCATGAAGGCTGTATCTGCAGAATTACGCGATTTAAATGATCGTTTGTTAAAGTCTTCTACCAGTATTTCAAGAATAACAAGAGATATTTCAACAATTAATGATCGTTTTAATGCAATTGATGTTAAATTGAAATTAGTTGACAATTACCAGCAAGAAGCCATGAAAATAGTGCAACCAGAGTTCGATAAACTCGAGGACCTCTTACATAGTTACATGCATGTAAAAATCGAAAATTCTTTTGCACCTTTAGCTGCAGACTTGAAGAAACTTGATGAAAAAGTAACTAAATTAGCAGATACAGTTGATAGGGGTATATAAATTGTCTAACATGTTTCAAATATTTCACTTTATTAACAAAATGCCCAAGGGTATCATCACTAAGGCGCGAGAACAGGTTGTTAAAGAGTTACACGCCCCAGCTCGTTCGAAATTTAAACGTCGTAGATTTATCCAATATGGTTTAGATGATACATTTGCATCCGATCTTGCGCAACTCGATCAATATGCGCGCGAAAATAGGGGGTATAAATACATACTTGTTGTTATCGATTCGTTTTCGAAATTTCTCTGGGCAAGACCCATAAAGACGAAAACTGCTCAAGAAGTAACCAAAGCGATGGAAAATATTTTTAGACACTCCAAGCGAATCCCGAAAAAGTTAGTTACAGATAATGGAAAGGAATACTACAATACAAGTTTTCAAAATCTTATGAAGACGCATAAAATACATCATTATAGCACTTTCAGTATCTTGAAGGCTTCAATTGCGGAGCGAGTAATTCGAACAATTAAAGAAAAGCTTTTTAGATTGTTTACTTTAAATGGAAATCATCGATGGATTGATTTGTTGGAGGAAATCGTGAATACATACAATGCTACTAAACATCACACGATTGGCATGAAGCCGTCGGATGTTAATAAGAGTAACGCGGATAAGTTATTAAACTCTGTATATACGCATCTAAAGGTTGTGGGAAAACGAAAATTTGGGGTTGGGGAAATTGTTCGTATAAGTAAATCCAAGCATGTCTTTGAAAAGGGTTATGTACCTAATTGGACAACCGAGCTTTTCAAAATTTCCAAGGTTAATATAACAAATCCTACAACCTATATATTGGAGGATATGCAGGGACGACCAATCAGTGGAGGATTTTATGAAGCGGAATTACAGAAAACTAAACAGCCCGATGTATTTCTTATTGAAAGAATTATACGGAAAAAGGGGAAGAAAATGTTTGTCAAGTGGCTTGGCTTTGATAATTCACACAACAGCTGGGTGGACATGATAAAAGATGTTGTTTAGTTTGCTAGAATTGAGTGTTATGCAGACTCATTTGGATAAATACGTCATATTTCGTAATAATCAGCTAGTATTATAGTATAAGATATACTGCAAACAGTGCCACTGTGAGGTGATTAAAGGTCATAATCGTACAACGAAACATAAGGAAAACTGTGGGGAGATTGTAGGCTCTGGTATTAAACTTATTCAAACAGCTTTTAAGAATAGAGTGAATACCTATCACATATCGACAAATAATAATTTGACTGATGTTAAGCTGTTCCTGAAAGACTTGAAACATAAGGTTCTAACGGTGTTAGCGGAGCAGTTGAGTCTTTATCGAGCTATATCAATGAATATGGAACTTTATGGTGTCTACAACCATCAACGCAGGAACAAGAAATTAAATCATTTAATTCGAGATATAGCGTGATTCATCCAGGTACTAATTTAGAACATGTGTTTGAACTATATAAAAATAACCTACTTAAAAAAGCTTTAGAATTTACCGAGATGGGTAGCGGGTGGGCCTTGTCGCAACTTTTATTCCTAGAACTTAATATTAATAAATATTCAGGAGTGGGGTAGTCAGAGTGTAGTCGATAATTTGCTTGGACGGTTTCAGTACTTATTTAGTCATGGGCGAATACGTTGTTGAAGAAGATTCAAGAAGTTTGTCTCCTTGGAGATATCTTGATAGCATGATATTAAGAAGTAGAGAAGACATTAAGAATGACAAAAAGCTGTTGAACGAGGTACATTATTCCGCTGGAAATTATAAGATAATCGTTGGCCTTAGTGTAGCTAGAGGAATGGTGCCGAGTGTAAAGTTAATAAATACTGTTTTAAATTTACCTGAGGAAAAAGTTGCAGCATCACTAGCCAATTTCGAGTGGCATGAGTTTCTCGAAATCGCGTCCAAAATGGTTGAAGATGATACATTATTAAGAATTGATTCTGAAACTGAAAATTTTACAGTGTCGTCTGTTACATTGTTGAGTGAAAAAATAATAAATCTTGTGTGTAATAATACAACGTTATGTTTCTGTTCTCATGACATAACCTCATTTGTTAGTATAAGTCACATTATTAATTATAGATTGAACCTGATAAAAAATTTAGATTTTATGGCATTTTATGATAACTTTTTAAATTATATGAACATTAATGAAGACATCCAAGGAAACTTTTTTAAGATTATTAAAAATATGTGTAGTTTAAACATGTCTGAACAAGCTATTTACATGTTGGAACTAATACACTTTAATCCCAAGAAGGTACTAGATGACTTTGATAGAATACAAATGTGTAATATTTGATGATAATAAATGTATATTAACCCGTTTATTGGTTTTATTTTATAGTATTCTTACAACACTTTAGATAGCAACATCTCATAAAATGTGTGGAGATGATGGTTATAGTTTGCTTCGTAATTTTGAAGATAGGGTAATTACGTTCGCTAATTGGCCTAGCAAGCTCAATCCTGAAGAGTTGGCAAGTGCAGGGTTTTATTACACTGAGAGATTGGATATTGTCAGGTGTTCATTTTGTCATTGTGAGTTTGATGGTTGGTATGTGGGAGATGATCCTTTGAAAGATCATTATAAGAATGTCAAGCATTGTGAGCTAGCTAAAGTCTTATGGAGATGCCGCCAATTGAGAAAAAATAAACCGATAAAGTGTACCAAAGAGAAGAAAAACAAGAGTTTCTCATATACCGACGCCATTTGTATGCTAGTAATATTTATAATTTTTATGAGCGTCTGGTACCAATCTCGTGAAGTAATAAAGGTTTTAGGGAATGGAGTTTAGATCATTCTGCCTACAGTCATGGCGGCGTTAAGTTCATCCTATATTCTCTTGACTGCCTTAGTACAAAATGTGTTTTACGTTTACGCTCCGTATAATGTATTGAATGCATCGGTAATGTTGGGAACTCCACCCTTTTCTGCAAACAACACATGGCTTCAAATGACATATGAACAAATTGATAATAGACATACGGCTGTTTTTAAATCAAACGCTCCAACAGTTGGTGATTTACGATATAAGGTTAGGTTTCAGTTTAGAGACCTGACTTTTGGCGAAACCGAGTGGAGGACGCTAATAAACCAAAATGCTTCTCACAATTCTCCAATAGTGGATGGATATGCGGGAACACATGGGGTGCTTAGTTTAATTGTATTTAATGCGTATCTTGTACCATTTTACTAATTAATCTATTGCATACCTTTATTAAGTCAAGGTATAGATAAATAAATAATTTTCTATAATTTTGATGTCTTTTCTTTTATTTAATATATAACCCATATCCGCGAAACAATTTTTTTCTCGCACATGCGGACTGTTAAATTTGGTTCTATTTACTCAATTAACCCCGTTCCTTTTTTAAACAACTTATGACGTCACCCTAAACACGCGATATGTATTAGCTATACTAAGGTTACAATTTCGTCGGGAATATATATTTTAGGGAATTTGTGGGGGATCTGGAAGGTCTTTGTATACTTACTTTATATCTTCCCTGTATAGATTTTTGTATAAAATTATGCAAGTAATTATCTGTTTAAGAAATGCATTTTTGCATATAAATGACCCAATATTTGTTGTTGTAAATTACCTGTAGCCAATTAGCATAAATAAATCATTATCTAGACAAGCCTCGTGTATAATTAGTGTTTTGCATAATGATACTACATTCGCATCGCACTCGTCAAGGTTATTTTCCATCCTTTGAACTGACAATCGATTATTAAAATTCAATTAAAAGCTTGAAGGATATAATAAAATTTGAAATACAGGGGGGGTCCTCAAAATACTTTTGTGATTTGGCCCGATCAACCCCGTCCTTTTTTTAAACGACTCATGACGTCACCCTAAACACGCGATATGTATTTGCAATCTTTCGCCCTCCTGCCGTTAGGGCATTAGCTATATCAACTTTGGCCCTATTGGCCCGATCAACCCGGTTCTTTTTTTAAACGACTCATGACGTCACCCTAAACACGTGACATACATCAGCTGTCGATTTTGACATTTGACAGGTGACATCTGACAGGTGACAGTTCTTAATTGACAGGTGACAGGTGTCGTTTTCGAGTCATGCGCAAGAACCCAGTTCATTGACCCCAACTACGTATGCGCAATATCCTAGGCCCATTGGTTCCGGAGATATGAGTCATAAAAATCCCTCCGAAATTAACATTGGAGGGCCCAGCCTGGTTTACCCTAATTTTGTACATTATAAAACACCTCCATAACCCCACTTAAGGACCTTTTGTTCCAGCAATCTAATCAGATGTGCCCCCGTGGTTTCACGTTGTCAAACATTGTTTAGCAGTTTTAATCTATATGCTCTCGTAGCGTATTTTGCAAGGCTTTGAGGTTCGGCCCCAGAGGATTATGGTTCAAATCCCGCCGAGGACAAAAACTTTTTTATGGTATTATTATATTTTAAAATATTTTAACTGATTTACAACGTCGTACCTACCATCGCGGTAAACAAGATGTCGTATATGAAAAGCAGGTGGCGCTACAGGTCTCAAGATAACAGGTACGTACATCTCTCCCCGTTAGGTGGCACCCCTACAATGATATTACTATATAATCGGAGTAACACGTGATCTGGGTTCCGTTGTGGCAAAAGTTAGGTTAGAATAATGGATGGGGGGTTAGGTGGCAGCAGTGGAGGGTTCCACACAGGCGAATAGGGTCCTATATTACCGGCATCGAGCAGTTATGACGTCACTCACTAGGTGGCGATAGTAGCTGGGTTCCACTTAGGTTAATAGAGGATGGCGGCTTCCAGGAAAAGTGCCACGCCCTAAAATGGCACCAAAAATGCATATTTCAGCCTCCATGTTATTTCTTATGGAATTGTGTCCTGAAAACGGTACAGCTATTCTACTTTTGTGTCAATACCGTTTGAAATTCTTCATAATTTAAAGATGTATTGCCTAAAACCCTTTTCAAGTGATACTTTGTCATTCGTACACCTGCTTCCCAAATACCACCGAAGTTTGGTGCACGAGGGGGTATAAAATGCCATTGCACACCATCCTTCTTTAAACTGTCAGAAATCTTTGGAGTTTCTGCTTGGAAAAACCTTTTTAATTCAGTATTTGCCCCAATAAAGGTCGTTGCACTGTCCGAATAGAGGTTAGAGGGTTTGCCTCTACGAGACGAAAATCGCTTAAAACACGCTAAGAATGCTTCACTTGTCAAATCGGTTACAATCTTAAGGTGGATTGCCTTCGTAGACAAGCAAATAAATAAACATATCCATGACTTAATCATTTTCGGGTTACGAGTTTTCCTATCTTTGAGCAAAACCGGACCTGCATAATCACACCCTGTGTTGACAAAAGGTAAATACATATTTACTCTTTCCGTAGGGAGGTTTCCCATTAAATACTCACACGGTTTTGGCTTATTCTTATAACATATAACACAAGTGTGCACGGTTTGTTTTGCCAAACTTCTACCGCAAGTTGGCCAAAAATTCATTCTAACAGAATAAAGTAATTGTTGTGGACCACAATGTAACATACGTTTATGTTCATTAACCATAATCATTTTAGTCAGCACATGTTTGTGGTCAAGTACCATTGGATATTTTTGAGTTATTGGAATTTTTGCCCGTTGAATTCTGCCGCCTACTTTTATTAGATTATTTTCAAAAAATGGATTCAAACTTTTTAAACTGCTAGATTTTAAAATTGTACCATTTGATTTTAATTTTTGGAAATCGCAGGAAAATGATTTCCTTTGGGCTAACGAAATTAACTTTAAAAAACTGTCATCGATTTCTTGCGTAGTCAAGTTTCCTGTGCTCTTGATTTTATTGCGACAGTTGTAAATAAACCGCTGACAATATGCCCAAACTAATTTTAATTTTGTAAGATCTGAATACAATGAGAAAATGTCAAAATCTTGTAAAACAGTAACTTGATGTACAAGAACTCTTTGTTCTGGTAATACTTCGGGAGTGGACTGTAATTTATCGTTCAATTTAGATACCGGGATAACTGGCCATTTGTCCTGGCTTGCTCTTACCCAACTGGGGCCCTCCCACCATAACTTGTTAAGTTTTAGCTGAGCCGCAGTACAACCTCGCGAAATAACGTCGGCCGGGTTGTCTTTGGAACCTACGTGGTACCATTGGTCGGCCGAACTTAAAGAACGAATGTGACTAACTCGATTTTCCACGAAGGTTTTCCATTTACCTGGTTCACCATTTATCCAGTGTAACGTAATCGTAGAATCGCTAAAATAATAAACATCAGTAAAATTAATTCGTAATGAATCGATTATCCTTTTAGCTAGATTTACTGACAAAACCGCTGCGCACAGTTCTAATCGCGCTAATGTTTGTTGCTCAATTGGGGTTACCTTTGATTTGGCTGCCAGTAAATTGCATGAAACTTTGTCGTCTTTCTTAGAACGTATAAAAGCGCATGACCCGTAGGCTCTTAAAGATGCGTCCGCAAACATCAGTAGTTCTATCACATCAGGATTAGGAAGAAGTACTAATCTTGGTTTTTCAATACTTGAAATGTTTTTTAAATCAACACAAAAATGAGTCCATCTTTGGCTTAAATCCTCTGATACTATTTGATCCCAAGAAGTCTTTTGTCGCCATAACTCTTGCAAAATAACCTTTGCTACTATCACCACCGCGCCTACCAAGCCGAGCGGGTCATATATTTGACTAATAATTGATAATATGGCCCGTTTGGTGACCTTGAAAGGTTGGGTTATAGTATCAGTCTGATATTGAATTTTGTCTCTAGTCGGATTCCAAAAAATACCGAGTGTTTTATTCTTATCATTTTCACCTAACCTTAGACAACTGGATTCTAAAGTTTGATCTAGCTGCATTTTTTCATAAAGCTCTGATTTATTTGTCAGCCACTTTCTCAGTTCAAAACCGCCTTGCTTCAAAATTGTTGTAATGTCATTTTGTAGCTTTAATATTTCAGTTTCGGAATCGTGAGATGTCAGTAAGTCGTCTACGTAAAAATCGGTTTTAATTACGTCACTAGCCAAGGGGTATTGAACTTCATTTTCTATAGCTAACTGGCATAGGCAGCGAATAGCTAAGTACGGTGAAGAGACCATACCAAAAGTCACCGTATTAAGCTGAAAGCACTCTAGGTCCTTGTCAGGGGTTTCGCGCCAAAAAATCCTATGATATTTTCTTTGGTCTTCGCTTAACAGTACTTGTCTATACATCTTTGATATATCAGCGCTTAAGACGTACTCTGACTTTCTAAACCTTAAAAGAATAGAGAACAAATCATTTTGAATAGTGGGTCCGGGAAGCTGTACGCAATTTAATGATATCCCTGTATCCGTTTTTGCCGAACCGTTAAACACAACTCGAGTCTTAGTTGTGAGTGAAGATTCTTTCACTACCGCATGGTGGCATAAATAATATGCGTTAAATTCGCTTAAATTTTCCAAGTTCGTATCGAGTTTGGTCATATGATTTAATCGTATGTAGTCGTTAATGACTTTACTATATTCTAGCCTTAATTCTTTATTTCGATCTAACCGTTTTTCTAAATTCAAAAAACTTCTAATTGCCATGTCTTTTGAGTGTCCTAGCCTTTCTATTTCACTCTTAAAAGGAATTTCTACTATGAAACGCCCGTCGTCGTCGCGTTTATGAGTTTGTAAGAAATGTTGATCGCAATAATTGTCGCTTTTCGGGGGGTTCTTGTAATCCTCGAGTTCCCAAAACTTTAATAAACCTTTATTAATCGCCGAGTCTTCAAAGGACATTGAATGGTGTGACTGAACTTTGCCTGAGCACATTAAAAAATCGAGTTCACCGCCAACAATCCATCCTAACTTTGTGTTTTGCAATGTCACAGATTTAATTTTTATTTGACTCCATAATAAGATATCGTAAAACAAAGTGACGCCACATAAAATATCAATCTCTGATTTCAAATTATACTCAGGATCCGCTAATCTAATATCACTTGGGATGTGCATTAAACTGTTATCAAAATCGCATATTGGCATAGCCTCAGTGATTTTTGGTAAAATTAAACAAAAAATATCTTTTAAAAAATGTCCATATCGTGAAGAGATCTGAAATTTGGTTTTATATTGAGCTACCATGCTATTATTTCCTACGCCGGAGATTTGATAATTTACTCTTTCATTTTTTAAACTAAGTTTTTTACAAAAGCTTTCGGTAACAAAATTACTTTGCGATCCGGGGTCTATAAGCATTCTTGCGCGAAA
Source organism: Polydrusus tereticollis (assembly GCA_963920685.1). NCBI lineage: Eukaryota > Metazoa > Arthropoda > Insecta > Coleoptera > Curculionidae > Polydrusus > Polydrusus tereticollis. The sequence goes on along the minus strand of OY987330.1, from coordinate 81,487,668 downwards.
AGGTTTCCCGAATTTGTCGTGAACATTTACGACAGCCGTCGAAAGAAGAGCATAGTGCTTATTTAGATTTGTCATATGCGCGCTTGTTACACCAACCAAGCTTTGGTCCACGGTAGACACCAAGACACCGATTCAACTTTCGCGCCTTTAGCTAAGCTTGCATCAGCCGGCACCAGGTCCATGGTATCCGCCGGCCGGTGGTCGGTCACCACGACGGTAGCGGTCGTAGATTTTTCGCGGGTAGTGCTCAATGTTTCGTCACCCAACGTTTCGCGTCGCTCTCTAACCGGCATGCTGTCGGTCTTATTAAAGGTCCTACTATGCTGTTCGGCCGGAGTGCCCGAACTTCTACAAATCAATGTATTATGCATTCGATTGCATTTTCTACAAGGGGGTTTGTCGCAATAGGATAGATCATGGGAAGGGTTGAAACAGTTCAAGCACAAATTTAACTTCTTTACTTCACCAATCCTACGATCTAAATTCAATTTTTGGAATATTTCGCATTTAAAAACGGAATGATTGCCCGAACAGTAATAACAAGAAAAATTGGGTTTCCTACTATCTGTATTATAACTTACATGCACTCTGCTTAAAAATTGCTGATTGGACGATCCTCTATACATTGGCTTCATTATTTTTTGCGTATCTGTTTTTGTCATCTCTATTTTTTCTTCAGTTCGGGATTAGCTGCGTTCGATATCGGTCGGTCGTAGATAGTGCTCGTGTTTTTTACCTACGTACCAATTTTTTGCGGTGCAGTGAGGTGTAAAATAATTTAATACATTGTTGCTAAAAATAAGTGCTAAGAATTTGTAAGTTTTAACTATTCTAATTTGGGAGCTGAAACCCGTCAATGTTATTTTAACATGACGGGTGGTATTTACGGCGAAGGGGGTGGAAAACCACCCGATCAGGATAGATCAAACATAAGAACCGTTGACTTAACCCCTGATAGCTATATGATAGACCTTAATAATAGTAATAATAAGGATTTAGAGAATATTGATCAAAATGACATTTTATTAGTCGATATTCATAGTGAAAAAAAAATTTCTGACAGAGTTAATAGAATTGATTTTAGTAACCGTTATCATGAGGACAGCCGAGGGCCTCATTCGATCTTTGTAGAACACAAATACTTAAATTTCGGTTAATTGCATCCTTTAAGAATAAGTGAAAAATTATATAATCTCAAAGGAGATGAAAAGTACATTGATTATCTTGATATTGTTGGTAGAAATCGAGTACAAATATTTACTAAATCGGCGCAAGCCGCTAATATTTTGGTTAAAAATGCTATTTTTGAACAAAATAACCTAATTGCTTATATTCCCCAACATCTCACTACAAAAAAGGGACTTATACGCGGTGTAGATACCTCTTTTACGGAAGAAGAACTAATAAAAATTATTAAATCTGACATCCCGGTTAAATCTGTTTAAAGAAGATACAAAGCTATTATCGATAAGGAAGGTAATAATATAAAAGTACCAAGACAGCAAATTATTGTAACCTTTGATAAACTTGATTTACCCCAATTCCTACACATATATAAATTAAGACACAATGTTGATGTTTGGTACTCCCCTGTAACACAGTGCTTTAATTGTCTGCGCTTCGGTCATACTTCTAAACAGTGTAAAAGCAAAAAAAAATGTAAAAACTGCGGTGTCGAACTTAATGAAGGAAAAATCAAATGTGATACATGTAAAATATCTTGCATTCATTGTAATACAGAAGAACATAACTCTACATCTAAAGAATGTCCTGAATTTATTAAACAAAAAAGAACTAAAGAAACCATGGCTAACTTAAATCTATCTTTTAAAGAAGCAGAAAAAATAGTGGACCACCCATCATATGCTAGTCTTGTAAATAAAAATAGATTTGCACCATTAATTTCCTCAAATGTAGAGTTTCCTAACCTCCCTACACAAAAAAACACAAATTTCCCGCTTAATAAAAGTACCTTTAATAATGGCTCTAAAAATAACTATTCAACTCAACCTAGTACTTCACAGTCGGGTTTACACTCTACCAAAAAAAGAAAATCATGCGATATGAGTCCCAACTTTGAGCCTATCTCTAGAGAATTTGACTGGAATTATGTAGGCTCACCTATAACGCAACAAAATAAAAATTTGGATCAGCCTGATATCACTGATCTAAAAAATAAATTACATGAATGCCTAAAAAATAGAATTTCTAGCTCAATTCAATCATTGACGCCACCTAACACTGTTAGTATCTTAGAGAGTATAAATATTAGTAATATTATAAAGCGTACCTTGGGTGAATTATTTCAAAAATGGATGCAAAAAAACAAAATTTAGTTATTGTTCAATGGAATGCTAGGTCTGCCTACTCAAACCAAAACTTACTAAAAAACCTAGTTACTGATATAAATTTCGATATAGGGCTGATAAGTGAAACTTGGTATAAGCCAAGTTATAATATAAGGATAAATGGTTATAATGTAATCAGAAAGGATCGACCAGGAGGCAAGGGCGGTGTTGCCATTTTTTTTAAAAAATCTTTAAACTTCACATATATAGATTTTTCTGATATTGAAAATAACGAAATAGAAATTTGTGGTGTAAATACCGTTATAAACAATATAACCTTATCACTAGTGTCACTGTATCGACCTCCAAATATTCAAGTAACATCTAGACAGTATGAATATATTTTCTCAAAAGTTAAAGCACATAGTATTATTTGCGGGGACTTTAATGCACACCATACTATTTGGGGGTGTCATGTTAACAATAATGCCGGTAAAATTTTAATAAACGCTTTGGAAAACTACCCAAATTTGGTTATTAGGAATGAGGGTCAACCCACCAGAATAGGTAGACCAGGTACAATTGGAGCGGCATTGGATATATCGATTATTTCATCAAATATTCTAAACAATTCTAGTTGGGAAACCTTAGGTGACACCTATGGGTCAGATCATTTTCCTATAAAATTAGTACTTAATAGGAATAAAAATAGTGAACCGCCTGACCCTGTCCTTAGACATGGTTGCAACATTAAAAATGCTGATTGGAACCTGTACTCTGCCGATATAAATAAAAAAATTACTAGTTTAAACTCTGTTCCGGAAACCTCTAATGAAATCATTAGCTCTATTTACCAAATAATACAAACTACAGCTAATAATTTATTCCCCCCCAAAAAAAATAGTTTTAATCCCAAGTCACCTCCTTGGTGGGATGAAGAATGTTCCAATCTTTCAAAAAGTCGTAAAGAACTCTTTCAAACATATCGGTCTTACTCTACTTTGGAAAATTTTCTTAGATATAAAAATATTTCTGCCAAGTGCAAACTTACTTTTAAAAATAAAGCTAAACAAAGTTGGAAATCTTTTTGTAATAGTCTCAACGCTCAAACAAATCCGTCAGTTATATGGAGACGAGTCAATGCGGTCAAAACCGGGCTTAACCAGAACATTTCCAGCTCTATGTCAACAGAGATGGCTGAGTCTTTCTTAAAAAAAATTGCCCCTGATTCTGTGTTCAGGGAAATCCCAACAAGGGTAACTGATAATATTCATTTCTTAAATAGACCTATATTATTAAATGAATTTAATGCAAATATTAAAAAACGGAAAGATACTGCTCCTGGTTTGGATGGTATCACCTATAGCATGTTAGAACACCTTCCAGATTCAGCTAAATTGCTCCTCTGTGATGCATTTAATAATGTTATTACTAGGGGAGATAAAATCCCTTCAATAAAAGAATCCATTATTATTCCCATTAATAAACCTGGAAAACCCAATGAGTTTCGCCCAATTGCGTTAGCATCTTGCATTTTAAAAACTTTGGAAAGAATTCTAAAGGGTCGGCTAGAATGGTGGTGCGAGTCACAAGGGTTACTTCCTCAACTACAGTTTGGTTTCAGACGGGGTAAAGGGACGATGGAATGTTTGGCCCATCTCACAGCTGATATTCAGGAAACATATACCAACAACGATTACCTAGGAGCAATATTTTTAGATATATCCAGCGCCTATGAAAACGTCAATCTGGACATTCTTATACAAAAATTTCAAACATTCAATATTCCACCAGGGTTTGCCCATAACCTTATCAACTTATTTATCAATAGGAAAATATCCATAAGGGATACTAGTGGTATTATTGGTCCTAGGATGGTCTCTCATGGTCTCCCACAAGGGTCTGTCTTAAGTCCGCTTCTATTTAATTTATATACAGCTGATATCCATGACATTGGGTTTAATGCTACAGTTGCCGACGATTTTTGTATATATAGTAGACAAAAAACCCTCCGACAAGTTAGTGCTAATCTAAACCATATTATGTACATATGTAATTCATATTTCCCTAGTAATGGCTTCACCCTTTCCAAAGACAAATCAGCCGTTCTAATCTTTTCCAGACATAGGGTCGTTAAAGAAGACACAATATGCCTCAATCGTTGCATTATACCATGGGTTTACTCTATAAAATATCTTGGAGTTATCTTAAATCAAAAGTTAAGCTGGGAGGAGCATATTAATTTTATAGTAGCCAAGGCAGATAAAAGTTTAAACACACTTCGAGCTATTGTATCAAGATCTTGGGGTTCTGATCCAGCTACCTCATTGATGTTTTATAAATCATTTACTCGTTCGATATTAGATGTTGGGTCCATTTTCTATGGTTCAGCTACAAAAACTAGGCTCAAAAAGGTTGATATAATCCAATACAAGGCGCTAAGACTGATTACAGGGGCATTTAGATCTTCGCCTACGCAAGCTTTGCTATCCGAATGTAACGAGCCCCCACTATCACTTAGGAGACAAATGTTGGCTGAAAAATTTGTTGTTAAGCATCTACAATTCATAAATAGTCCCATTATTAATAAAATTGGAAAATTGGGTATTGACAATCTAATATGTTCCTTTTGGATCAATAAAAATAGCCCCCCCTTAGCTGAAGCATTTACTGAAACAAATGTATTTAAAAATACAATTGAAAAAAATGAAAAGCATTTTATATTTAACTACCCTTATGAGATCTCGTTAATTAATGTGAATGTCATAATTCCAAAATATACAGCTTTTCAAGAACTTAACCGAGCAATTCTTGCTCAACACCTCAGTAAATTGCATAATTATTGCAAAATTTACACCGATGGCTCAAAAAGTCTGAATGGTGTAGGCAGCGCTTTCATAATTCCTGAATACAACATAACACGTACATACAAATGCGATGATAATGCTTCCATATTCACAGCGGAAGCCCAGGCCATTATAAAGGCCTTGGAATATGTAGCGTGTCATGAATTATTACAAAATATAGTTATCTTATCTGACTCTCAATCTGTACTCAAAGCTGTTAATAACAACTACTATTGCAAAAATCCCCTTATTGCAAAAATTTTAAACATTATAGTAATCCTGTATTCTAAAAATGTCCAAATATTATTTCTATGGGTTAAAGGTCACACAGGATTAAAGGGCAATGAGGAAGTTGATAAGGCTGCAAAAAAAGCAGCGGAAGATGGAATGATTCTGATGGGAATTCCTGTAAGCGATTCATTTTCGTTTTTAAAAACGAAAGTACAATTATTATGGCAGAATATGTATCGAAATTATACACTGAACAACAAAAATAACTATACCTCTATAAATCCTAAACTCCCAACTAAACCTATAATTAAAAGGTTACAGCTATCAAGGCCCTGTTTTACCTCATATTTTAGATATATCACTGGCCATGGTAATCTTAATAAACACTTATATAAATTGAAATTAAGTGAAACACCTTTGTGCAACTGCGACAATCAATCTTTAGATGATTTAGATCACAAAATATTCAGTTGCAACCTAAACAGAAATGCAACTAATTTTCTTTATTTAGAACTGGCCCAACATAGTCTGTTGCCCCAAAATTGTACCTCACTCATGGTCAACGTCAATTTCAAGCCAACCATAGAGTCAATATTTATAAAATACTTGAAGATGACCGACTTTAAAATATAATTAATCCAAAATTCCTAATCCTCTATAAATATCCTTATTTAACCTTATGTGTTTTTCCCTTTTTAGTGGTCTACACTGTCTTGTGTATAAGTTTAAGTCGCCCTGACAGACCCCAGTGGCGTGAAACGAGTGTCCCTGTACAGATCCCTATGTGATATACCTAAATACCTCTTATTGTACTCTGGAAACTTATCTTATCTATTATCTATTACCAATTTGCTAAATTTAAAATCTTTTAAATTCTATAAATATTAATATACCCTGCTGTGGCTAAATGAGCTATGCTCAAGGCCAATAAAACTAAAAAAAAAAAAAAAAAAATATTTTTTCTAGCAACTCACACTTACCTTTTAAAAAATATTGTATGTCTTGCATAGTTGCTATATTACCATAAATTTTATAGCTTTCCCAATCTCGCCTAGTTCTAGGATCGAACTTGCTAGTAATTAAGTATATTAACAGTATGTCCCACTGGTCCGTAGGTTGTCCCAACTGGTTTAATGCCCTAATATTCTTATTAAAAGTATCTAGTAATTTTCGCAAGTCTACGAATGATTCCTTTGTCAACACAGGTATGTCAAAAAGCGATTTGACGTAATTATGCAAAATCAGTTTGGTGTTCTCAAACCTTTCTTTTAATAAACTCCAGGCCAATTGATAATTTTGGTCAGTAATCTGAATGGACTCTATTAAGTTTGCCGCTTCACCCTCTAACAACCCTTTTAAATAATGAAACTTTCTAACATTATCCACGGTCAGATCATTGTCCACCAAAGAAACAAAAGCATCTCGAAATTCTAGCCATTTGTCAAAACCGCCAGAAAATTTAGGTATACTTGGCAAGGGTAAGTTAGACCTTGGCGTCCCAGAACCTGTACTCGGAGGAGCAACGACCTGAATATTTATAGGTGGTTGTTGTACCGGTTGAGGATTGTGCTGAGGTAAAATAATCGGTTTCTCATATTGTTCCAAAATATTCTCAATAACAGACCTAACTTCAAAATATTCAGTTAAAACCTTTTCACCTTCTATCAATTCACTTTTTTTTTGATCTTTTACCTCATCATCGTCCTCGCACAACTGCTCTATTTGGTTCTGAACACTCTCAAAGTTTGTGAAATCATTCTGGAACTTATCAGTTCCTAATCTTAAGTTTTTTATGTCAAAAACACTTAACTCTTCATCTTGATTCAATTTGTCGAGATGCTTTTTTAATAAAGACTGTTGTCTTTTAAATTGACCTCTTAAAATTCGTAAATTTGTAAGCTCGTCGGCCATCTTTAAATTAAGAATTTTACCTTTTCTTTTTTTTTTAAATCGTTCAATAAAATAGCCAATATCTACGCTAAATCAAAAAAACAAATAAAGGAACGGACTCACGGATTGTATTCCGGCCTGACTGGCACCCTCGATGGTCTGCCTGACTACTGTGTCTGGTCCACTGCTGTCTGCTGGTGACCTCATCAAAATGGAGCGTCGTCCGTCTCTGTCTTACTGTGGCTTGGCACTTCTCACAGCTTCTTTCCCGATCTTTTTTCGGCTTAAGATCCGGGTCTAAGGTCCAAATGTTTTGTCTGCTGCTTCCATAGGTACTGATACCACGTTTCTGTTCTGAATAAATACAACTTTTGTACACTGTGAGATTTTTATTTTACTTTCAACAAATTATGTCTAACATATGAACCGCACCGTGCCGAGGTTGCTGCACATAACACTTACTATATCAGGGCTCTAATATCAAACACAGCAAACTCCAATATTCTTTGTTTCCGACTTTTTGACATATACGTATTTAGACTTAAATTTGCCTTCGATTTGAATAATAAATTCACGTCAAATGAAGCAATCTCCCTTGTAAATTCCATTGTAAACTTTTGGATTAGCATCAAAGACAGCAATATCACCTTATCATCATAACATACACAGCAAACTCCATTTCAACCAATAACAAGCCAGAACGCTCACGCGATAGTTATGGCGATTTTGCCGTGAAAGGCTGAATTTGTGCTACGGTTTTATTAATATTTTAAGGGTTTTAGTGAAAAGTTAAATAATTTTGCTGAGTAATACTATAGAATGGAAGTTAATTGTATCAAAGTGCCAAAAGGTCAAGCCCGAAAACGTCCGAGACAGCCGGAAAAGTGGAGGGCAAACAAGGCTAAAAAACTACGGTAAGATTAATTTTTCCAGGGGTGTACTTACTGTACTTAGCGTCCTTAGGGTTTTACTTTTCTACAATGTACCAATTCTTATTGTGTAGTATTATTTATTTCACATCTTACACGTGAATACACCATAATATGGGCTTATTTTCTATTTCAGATATACTCCTAGAAGTTTGCCAGAAAAAAATTGTATGCATGATAATGCACGATTTAAATGCTCATCCGTAAATATGGCTGCAATGATGAGATTTCACAACGCTTTCTACAAAGAAAAATGTAAGCAATACCAAGATGCATTGCTGCTGAAGTATTGCCGAGCAGAACCTATACAAAGAAGAAGACCAAAAAATAATACACACAGTCAAAAATCACTAACTACAAGATTCTACGTTCCAGTCGACAGGAACGAGGTTCAAGTCTGCCAGAAAACATTTTTAAAAATATTAAATATAACGAAGTATAGAATACAGTATATCATGAAAAAACATTTTGAGACGGGAGAATTTCCAACAGAGAAAAGAGGCGCGGACCACAAATCCCATTTGTTTGTAGAAATTAGAAAGAGTGTTCATGAATTCCTAACATCTCTAAAATGCACCGAGGCCCACTATTGCAGAAGCAGCACATCAGTTAGAAAATACTTGCCAAGTGAACTAAACCTTAAAAAAATATACGGGATGTACAAAGACAAATACGATAACGAGCAACATGCGAAGTTAGGTTTGTTCCAAAAAGTTTTCCAGACAGAATATAATTTGGGGTTCGGGACGCCACGTAGTGACGTTTGTTCAACTTGTCTACAATACCAAGAAAAAATTAAGTCGCAAACAAATGATGCAAAAAGAAGTGATTTAATCATCCAAAAAAGGGTGCATGTACTGCGCGCGAAAGCGTCCTACTCATATTTAAAGGCAAAAGAAGATGGTGTTAAAACATTCTCATTTGATTGTCAAAAAAATCAGCCCATACCAAAAGTCCCTGACCAAGCTTGTTATTATAGCAGACAGCTCTACCTTTACAACCTAACCGTCGTGGAAGGCAGCTCAAAAGATAAATTAACCAGAAATAATGTTTTTGCTTATACCTGGACAGAAGATATGTATGCCAAAGATTCCAATACAGTGTCATCAATAATTTATCATAGATTGAACAACTCCGATATGACTAACATTAACACAATTCGCCTGATAGCCGATGGCTGTGGTGGCCAAAATAAAAATTCATTTTTATTGGCCATGTGCTGCAAATGGCTAACAGAACATCTCGCCATCAAGAAAATTGAAGTCATTTTTCCCATCACAGGACATTCTTATTTGCCATCAGATCGGGTATTTGGACAAATAGAAAAACACATAAAGAAAAAGGAAGTAGTCATCGATCCTGAAACATACATCAACATAATATCGCAGTATGCAACAATCGTAAATGTTGGTCAGAATTGTTTAGTTTATGACTGGAAAAAAGCTGCAGAACCTGTCATCAAGTCTCCACAACAGTGGCATATTAAATTCAATACATGTAAACGTTTTTTTTATAAAAAGATCCAAAAAACAAGGTAACGCTTTAATTGATGGAGAGCCATTTTACAAATCTGAGCTTGGAAAGTATGAAAATATATGTAAAAAGAGAAAAATTATAAATATGATAATCCCTAGTGAGATACCTTGTGGTATTCAAGTAAAGCCACTAAAAATAAGGGATGTTAATAATTTGCTCACTAAACATTATGGAACAGAATGGCACTCACTACCAGAGCTAAAGTATTTTAATCAAGTCATACCGATAGGAAATCCATCTACCACCGAGGCAGAAGAAATGCAAGCAACTACAAATCCGATGAGGGAAGATGGAGAACAAAATTATTGTGTTGAGCACACAGAAGACAGTAAAGACTTGCGTATATAATACAAAATCTGCTAAAGTGTTGTTCTTAAGAGTTATAACTTACCTGTATATTTAAGTCATACAAAATCAAATAACAATTTTTTTTATGTGAAAATATTGAAATTATTCTCACACTACAGGTTATAAAAGGAGTTGTTTCTTTATTACTATTTAATCTTAAGAATGTAATAAATAAACATTAAAATTATTAGGTGGGCATTTTTACTTTGGTAGAACTTATATAGTTCGACCCTGTTTGGCCATGGAAAATGTGATAATAACAAAGACAGCCAATCTCCATATGCTCACATAACAGATACAGCAATATCCAAATTTAAATATCAAAATTAGCAATCTCCATCACATTTATTAAAATTTTCGTGAAAATATGAGTTTAGTGGAAATGATTGAGCAAAAATATCATACCTAATATTATTGCCCATATTACTGAGCTTCAGTATTTCTGTTATTTCAATGGAATACTTTTAATAGCGTATTTTTCTATTACTGAACATTTTAATTACGTTGAGTTTGCTGTGTTTGATATTTGACCCCTGATATAAAGGTAACTTAAATGGAGAACACTGACATTATTATGCTTATGCAACCAAATAAACATTGAATGGCATGGTTCGGAGACAAGACACATATGGCGCCACCATGACAATAATTATATTCATTGCGTCGGCGTCGCATATGCAGCCGTTTTATTTGCATTTCCCCGTTAATTTGATTTGATTTAGAGCCGTCTTTTTTTGTTATATCGGAAAATCGGATGTGTTTGTGCTGAAAATCATTTTAATTGTGTAAAAACTTTCTAAAAACAATGGAGTGTTGCCGTGAAAGATATGCTAAGTGTGTGGTTCCTGGTTGTGAGGATTTATTTACCAAGAAACATAGTTTTCCTAAGAACGATATCGCGCTTTTTGATAAATGGATAAAACAGGTGAACAATCCAATTTTAAATAATAAAAGTCGTGAACAAATCTATAAATCATATAGGGTGTGTGATTTGCATTTTTCGGAAAGTGATCGAGTACCAGGGACAAAGAGGGGCTTGAAGAAATTTGCTTTTCCAACTCTGCTAATAGGTAAGTACCTATATCTGGGGTCAGCACAAATACCTAAGTAGTAAGTGTAAATTTTTTTTTAACATGTGCTATATAATACATTGGTACAAAAAGAATTATTTGGGCGGGTTGTATATAAGATTAGTCCTATACTTTACACAAAACACTATTACTTGTTATATATCTAATGAAACATATATTTTATATCACAAACTGCATAAAAATATGTAAGTATAAGCAAGTATCATACAATTATTATTATAATAATACCTACCTATAATTTAATGTGGCATTATCTGCTGAACTAATAATTTATACACCGAAATTATTTAATGTACCTATAAGTACCTATTTATTTGGAATAAACTGCATGCTGTATAGTACATACGTTGAACAAAAACTTGGGTAATTTTAATAGAACATTATGTAAAAAGTACATATCTATAGTTACCAAACTTGTAGGTACCACCCCTAGTAGCATGCAACCTTCACCACTACTCGGCAAAGAGGAGCAACAGTCACATCAATATTCAGTGGCCAGTCCTTTAGCAACAAGTTTTGCCACCAAGATACAGAAAATATTGTCAACTGCTAGCTCTGTCTCAACATCTACATCAGTAAGACCAAAAACAGCAGAAAACAGTAAGTACCGGTACATTTTAGATAGTAAAAGACTGAATGTTAAAGTTTTAATGAAGTATTTTTATATGAGAAAAGGAAAATAATGTAAATGAAATTTATATACACTTAGGTATATGTATGTGTGACCTTTGCCCACATTAGCTGTATTGAAAGAAAAATAATGTTTTGTTTATATAAATTTTTGTATGTTTTAGGTAGTTTGGATGACTTAGTGCCAGAAACTTCAAGTGCCTTTAATACACCCAACTTATTTAGAAATTACAAGCGTTCTTTTACTGAGGAACATCCAGTACCATCTTGTAGTACTAGCCCATTAGAGTGCACTCCTAAAAAAGGTTAAGAATATATATATTTCTAGTCTATAGTAAGTGAGTAGGTGTATACAGTAGGTATGTCCGGCGATGTGGTAGACAAGAGGACAAACAGACCAAAAATGTAATTTTCCGAGGAAAAGTCATTCTTTATAGAAATATTTGCTTGCTGAGAAAATACTATTGCTGATGAAAAAAAAAAATAATATACCTACAGGGTGTCCAAAAGGATAAAAATTTAAATTTCATACAATAGTAAAGTAGGTATATAGGTACCCTTATCCTAAAGTTTTTAGCAAAATGCTATTTAAGAAAGGTGTTTCGAATAATTACATCTTCTAGGATATTGGTTTTCATTCAGTTTGAATAGCAATAATATTTTTGCTTTAAATTTGCATTTCACTGAAAAGTTGGGTAGCAAGTGACGTTTATTTGCTTGACACTATAATAATTTATTTCTGAGGCACCTAATGAAAGGTAATACTTAAAGCATTTTGCTAAAAACTTTAAAGTAAGGGTGCTTTACTCTACTACAGTGTGTCTACTGCATGAAGTTGGAACAATATGGAAAACTTTTTTTTATTATTAACTTTAACTTTGGCTCTCTTATTAATTTTACATCAAAATTGTTTTGGACTGTTTTGACGGTCCTTGTGTATGATAGAGTCGCACACCAAATTTTATTATTTTCTATAAGTAGGTGAATTAAAAACTATTCAGAAAAAAGTCATTCTTCAACGAAACCCCCAGTAATCACATTAGATGCCCAATGCTACTAGACATTTATTTTTTTTATTACTATTAACATTATGTCTTACAGTATTTGAGAAAAAATAATCATTCATAGTAAGTATATACTAACTTCATACAGTACTAATTTAATTTATTGTTATTTTTTTTTAATACCTACCTAATGTCCTAAGACATATTAAAACTTAACGTCTACTAACATTTGACATTATTATAACTAATACCTACTGATGGTTTCATTGATGTATGTATCATAGGCGTATTTAATTTTTCGGTCGTTTTAAGGAAAAAAGTTCCTATGAACATATATCCACATTTGCTTCGTTTCTGTGATACAGGGCATAGAAGTTTAAAAAAAAAAGTGATTTTTATTTGTTTCTCGAAAACGAAGCCAGATATGAAAAAAAACACAACAGACCAATAAGTTGTATTTTTAGTTGCTTAATCTGAAGAAATAAAAACTTTTAAAAAAAGGCAGTGGCCACTGAGACGCCACTGGACCTAATAATTTCAATCTAGTTAGGGCTAAATAAGCGCCTTATTACTTCAAATAACTGAACAAAATTGAAACCAAATCGATTTAACGATATTAATGACCTTTTTTTTTAACTTTAACGCCCTGTATCTCAGAAACGAAGCAATTAACAATGTTCATAGGAACATTCTTAAAACGACCTTATTAACCTCTACAGTTTCGTACCGTAGTTAGGAATTACTCTGTATATATTTATATTAATACATTTTTTATTGTTGCAGCTAAACTGGATAGCCCAACTAGTGAACGTCATCTAAAGTTAGCTTCAAATACTTTGTCAACACCTAAGAAAAGTAAGTTAAATTATTTAGTTTATTATAAAGTATTAAATAATTAAGTAATAAAATGAATATTTCATTTTCTTTCACCTAAAACGTGATTAAAATCTTGTTTTACACAATTAATTATTTTTATTGGATCTCTTCAATGTAGACAAAAATATACATAGCACCTACTAAAGTTGTAAGCTTTAAGACATAGTAGGTGGTATTTTTTTATATATTTGTAGGTATAGTATTTACATGACAATATATACAAATATTTATTGCTACTTAACCAATTTTTTTATTGAACTTTCCTTTCTTATTCATATTTTCCTTGATAGGTGCTGAACTAATTCTATTTGTAGCCCGAAAATTCAAATACAAAAAGAATCGTTTAACACTTTTCAAGGAAAATAAGAATTCCTAAGATTTAAATTTTCGAATTTTAATAGGTTATTGTAGTTTCTGGTGCTCATCAGAAGATGGCACCACAATCGATAGTCCGTAGTTTTCTATACATTTAAATTTGCAAACGTGGGTTAGGAGACAATCCGATGTATGGCGCCACGTACAAAGCCGTTAACTTTACAACACAGTGAAGTATTGCAGTTACCCTTATATAGTAGGTGTTATGTGGGTTGCTGCTCATCTCCTGGTCTACTTCTCTCGCTCGCCGCCTCCTCGTTCCGTCGTGGCGCTGTACCGCAGCAGCGGGGGTTCTTAACCAAATTATAATATAAAATAAGAACAGTGGCGTAACAGGTATTAAGTAAATGTTTATGTCCTGAGGGCGACGACCGTACAAAACCCTGCATACAAGCTTTCATGTCATACTAACATACTACGTAATAATTGTGTACTTTATGCCCTCACGGGCATAAAGTACACAATTATGTAGTGGATAACCAAGCAATAAAAACACAATAATAAAGCAGTAAGACAAAAAATATTATTACGTATACCAAGGAAGTTTCGAGTAAAGAACTTTACCACTTTTAAACATCTTTATTTTTCACATGGTATTATAATGTCACATGATTTTATTTCAGGAGACATCGCAAACCGATAATGCTACGAATGAGAATATTCCTTCAACTTCTGGGATGGTGTCTAAACCCTACCTTGAACTAGAGGCCTCCAAATCACTAGTAAGCTATGAACTAACTTTAAAAATGTTTTTTTTTAGCCGTAAGGATGCATCTATTTAACCCTTCGTTGGTGTTGTGGGGTATGACATACCCCAACAGCTACTATTTCTATTATAAAAGAAAATTTAGTCATGGTAGCGCCATCTTGCTCTCAGTAGCTGAAGTTCAAACTTTGATCTTGGGAATACACCTGTAATTTTAAGTCTAATGGCCTAATGGCCATCATTCATCAGGCAGACATCCTGCAAGTCAGTTGGGGTATGATATACCCCAGTACACTTCTCCCGCAACTTTTTGTGCATTTTTTATTTTAATGGTAAGTTATATTTTTTAATGATTTTTTTATATAATATTGATTATAATTTAACATTTTTTAGTTTTAAAATTTCAAATAATGGCATACGAAAAAGAGCAAGATTACTTGAAAGAACTGTGGGCGGAATTACGCGATTCCGATGTGGAATCATGTATCGACAGTGAGTCAGAAGGCGAAGAAGGCATAGTGGACCCCTTACCAGAACAAGAGGTATTAGAAAGGAATGGAGAACAACAGCGACTGGGACCGGAACAGAATATTGAAGAAGAAAATCAAGATACGCCTACAGCATTAGAGGATGAAGAGGTTATTGAACCAGAAAATGGCAGGTACTATCTTGATAAAAATAAGTCAAAGTGGTTTAAGGCCTCACTTCAACAGCCCAATGTTCGTACTCGATCTGAGAATATAATAACCCATTTGCCGGGTACTAGAGGTATTGCCAAAGAAAAAAGAAATCCTTTGGATTGTTGGCTGCTCGTTATTACTGAAGAAATGTTAGATGATATTGTATATTACACAAATAGAAAACTTACAACTAAGGCTTCACAATATAATGCCGCTCATCAGTATTTAGTAAAAGAAACAAATAAAAAGGAACTAAAAGCAGTTATAGGTCTTCTCTATCTAACCGGTCTTTATAAGGGAAATCGCCAGAATACCGCTGATTTTTGGAATACTGATGGAAGCGGAATAGATTTGTTTCGCACGACAATGTCCCAACAAAGATACTATATTTTGTTGCAGTGTATACGGTTTGATAATATAGAAAATAGAGCTCAACGTAAAGAAATAGACAAACTTGCCCCATTACGAGCAATATTTGATCGATTTGCTGCTAACTGTATGGCGCACTATATTCCTAGTGAATATCTGACGATCGATGAAAAGTTGGAATCATTTTGAGGCCGAGTCTCATTTCTACAATACATTCCAAATAAACCGTCAAAGTACGGGCTAAAAGTGTTTGCCCTTGTCGACGCAAAAACTTATTACTGCCTAAATCTTGAAGTTTATGTTGGGACCCAACCAGATGGACCTTATAAAAAAAGCAATGATCCACATAGTTTAGTTGTAAGGTTAATTGAGCCAGTTTCAGGGACCAAGCGAAATATTACATTTGATAACTGGTTTACCACTTACCCCCTAATGATTGCTTTGCTTAGCATACATAAACTTACCTCTGTTGGAACGGTAAGAAAAAACAAGAGAGATATACCAACAAGTTTTTAGTTTATCCAGAATAGAGAACGGCACAGTTCCATTTTTGCTTTCAAAAACAATATAACAGCTGTATCTTATGTCCCCAAAAAATCGAAAAATGTAATACTGTTTTCTACTCTCCATCATGATGAGAGGATAGAGGAAAATAGCGGTGACAAAAAATTGCCAGAAATTATAGATTTTTATAACTCGACTAAAGGTGGAGTCGATACAATAGACGAGTTATCTGCAAACTATAATGTGTCAAGAAATAGTCGTCGTTGGCCCTTGACTCTGTTTTTTTCGTTTTTGAATACTGCTGGAGTAAACGCACAGGTCATATATAAGTTTAATACACAACATTTTAAATTAAAAAGACGTGAGTTTCTAAAACAGTTGGGCATGCAACTTATATCTGAGTTCCGGGATGAGAGAAGAAAAAAACCCCAGATACGGCGAGAACTACGTGAGATTGAGACTCGTGAACATCATGAAGCTGTACCTAAGCGACGAAGATTTGATTTAAGATGTTCTGTATGCCCGAGAAGCAAAGATAGAAAAACATTTTATGCCTGCATGAGTTGTGACGTTCCTTTATGCATGGAACACGCAATTTTGACATGTCAAAATTGCAGTGGTTTTAATACCGAATAAACATTTTTTCTCGGGTATCTTTATGTTTTATTATTTTTACTTTACTTTGGTAAAACTTATTCTAGGTTTATTAAGTTTTTTTTTTAGTTTTAAAGGTTTCCATATGTTTGAATTTAGGAAAATGTCAAACTATGTTTTTTTATAGACAAAATGCAGCATTGTGCTAAATTGTCACTTTTTCTTAAAAATAAATGTTCTTTTAGATTTATTTTTGTTTTATTAACAAATAAACAGATAAATAATATACAATAATTAATTAAATTACTTTAATATAATTTATTTATTCCCATAAAAAAAATTTTAATTGGGGTATGACATACCCCACCACACTCAACTTGTTACTTTTTACCACAACTCTAACGAAGGGTTTTAAAGAAATAAGTTGGGGTATTTAATTTATATTTTATATTAATGGTTTTTGGCGGTATTTTAATATTTTGTTTCTAATATTGGCTCATTGTGTACAGGGTATTTAAGTTAAAAAATAAAGCCAAATTATAAATGTTTTATTTAAAATTTAGTATATGGGGGATTTTTGTTGTATTTTTTTCTGTTTGTTAGGCAATGACCAAAATATATTTTTATTTGGACATTAAAAAATATTTTTACGTATACCATTTTATTTCGAATATAGAACTTTACCGATTTATTTCAGTAGACATCGGAAATCGATGAAGCTCCGAATGAGGCTATTGGTTCAACTTCTAGAATGGTGTCTAAACCCTACCTTAAACGAGAGGCATCCAAATTGCTAGTAAGCTACGAACTATCTTCCGATGAATACGATTCTGATGCCGATCCAGAGTTTGTCGTGTCTGAAACTGAATCCATTCAAAATGATTCGCCCAACATAGAGACTCCAAGAGCTCGATGGAAGAATGTCAACATGAAAAACTGGAAATCCAAAAAGCCCAAAAAAATTAGATCTGAATGTAAGCCGTATACAACGAAGACAGGAATAAAACCAGCAAACACTCCAAAGCCCATTGACTGCAGTAAATGTCGTTTTAAATGTACTCAAAACTTTTCAGACGATGACCGGTTTGTATTATGTAAAACTTATTGGGCACTTGAAGATTATAAACGCCAAAAAGATTTTATTATTCAACATGTTAAAACAGAAACACCCAAACGGCGGAGAGTAGGGGCAAAAAAACAACGCGTTATAACCAAACAATACTATCTTAAGAATGCCAATGGGACTTTCTGGGTTTGTGCGCAATATTTTGAAAAAACTCTGTGTACCGCTCTGGCATACACAACTGAAAGTGGTACTTTTTCAGGTTCAGATAACAGAGGGCACAAAACTCCAGGAAATACAACAAGTGAAGAACAAATTAATTTCGTAAAACATCAAATTGAAAGTTTTCCCCGAATGCTACCTCACTATGTAAGAAAATCCACCAGCAGGCAATATTTAGATCCGAAACTAAGCATTCTTAAAATGTATGCATTATATTTGGATTTTTGTAAGGAAAAGGGTAAAAAAGTATAAATATATATATAAAAGTCCGGTATATAGAAAAATTTTCTGTACCCAGTATAATCTTTCTTTTTTCACACCAAAAAAGGACCAATACTATTCTAACCAAAGTGACCCAGTTCTAAAGCAAATTTATGACGATCATATTGCCAGAAAAGAAGATTGCTACAGAGCAAAAGATGAAGACAAAATACGATCCAACGAAGATGAAACCTTCCAAACGATAACTTTCGATTTGCAGAGTGTCCTTCAAATACCTTCATCAGATGTTGGACAATTTTACTACAGCAGAAAATTATGCGTTTATAATTTAACTATTTATGAAGGAGGAAAACAAAATAAAGCATACTGTTTGTGTTGGAATGAACTTAATGGAAAGAGGGGTTCAAATGAAATAGCATCGGTGCTTCTAAGGTACATAAATGGTATTCCTGAAAATATAAACCATTTAACAATGTTCTCAGATACCTGTGGTGGACAAAACCGTAACCGGTATGTCGCTGCAGCTCTTCTCTACTGCGTTAAAAATCATCCAACGATTAAAATTATAGAACACAAATTTTTAGAGTCGGGACATTCCTACATGGAATGCGACTCGATGCATTCGGCCATAGAACATGCCAAAAAAAATAAGTCAGTTTTTCTAATAAAGGACTGGAAAGAAATTTTCAGACAGGCAAGATCGAAAAATAAAACAAAAAAGAACCCTATAAGGTTGAATTAAAATATGGCGACATTTTTGATTTCCAGGAGCTTGCAAAAAAATTAATAAAAAATAGAAACAAGGACGAAGAAGGAAATTAAGTTGAATGGCTTAAAATAAAATGCCTTAAATATAAAAAAAAACAACCCAAATTTTATTTTCTATAAGTACTGTCACAATTAAGATTTCAAAAAAATCCCAGTGGCAGGTAGAGGTAGACCTCATGTGCAACCGCATATTCTTAAACCCGCTTATTCTCAACAACTGCAAATTCTTGAACAGAAAAAAGAAGATCTCATCAAACTTTGTGACACCGGTCTTATTCCTAAAGAGTTACAAAACTGGTACCGAAATATACCTTCAAGATCCAATCCACAGGAAGAAGAACGAGCTCCTGAGCCAGAAGCCGATGAAGATTCGGATTTTGAAGAAAATTAATTTTGTTTTTTATTAATATTTGATTTATATTTAAGGTTGTTTGAAAAAAAAATGGCATAAAAAGATTGTTTTAATTATTTATTAATTTACTATGTGGTAAAATTACGGATGTATAATAAAGGTAAAATTCACTAAGTACGAAAACTGTTATTCCTGACGTTCTACAGATATTTTTCTGTTGTATAATAAAGACAACTGTTAAAGAAAACCATTACTTTCGATCACATAAAAAATTTTCATAATAACGGCTTTTATTTTTTTTATCGCAACTTTTTTATAAAAACGCTGTTATCTCCTAAACAAAAAATTGTTACTTAGTGACTTTTACCTTTAAACCGACGATTAACTGTCTAAGCAACTTAAAAGTAATTGATTTTTGACTACAAGTATAGGTGGGCCTTAAATTACAACTATTCTTATGGTAATGTAACGAAAATAATTTTAATTTGACCTTTAGGATGTATTAAATGTCCGTTCCGCAACGTGTCGCAGGCCTTTTTTTCTATTCTGTCTGTCAATTGTATAAATCTTATTATCTCTGGCAGGGTTATTTTAGGGGGTTTATAGAAACACCAACGATTTGTTTTTAAATGATGCGGTAGTCCTATCTCTTTAAATCTATTAATATTTTTAATTAAAAGTTCAACCTTTTATTTTGGGTCAGTTCCGGGACTCGAGGTATTTACGTATTGTGGGCTGCCTAAATACGCGACAAAACAATATGAGTCGTGCAAAATCAATCCTCAGTGCTACACAGTAACAGGTGTGGGTGTATTTTTTGTGATAGAAACGTTGATTTTTGAATAAAAATACCTACAAAAGTGAAAAAGGGTGTGTGTTTTTTGTAATGGTCACGTCTGCGACGTACAGTAAGTAAAAGTTGTGCATTTTGTAAATGATTTATCAGTGATTTCCAGTTACCTTGGTGCACTTGACTAACTTAACATCAAAGAAAGATATATTGTTAAGCTGCGTTTACACGTGTAAGCCAAAATGTCCGAAATTGTCAAGTCCGCAACGGTCAAGTCTGCAACACCAATTTTGTTGCGGAATTGACCCTTGAGTTGCCGATATGACATTTGTGTTTTATTTTATTGTATCAACTATTGCAAATTTACTACCTACTATCCAAGCAAGCCTTATCATTAGTGTTTTTTTATAGAAATATTTGATAATCATGGACGAGCAGAAAAAGTTTTTTCTGATTGAAAAATTAAGGAAAGCAAGATAGATGACACAACAACGCAGAGAGTAAGAAAAAGAAGAACTGAAAAAAAAGAATACCTAGTGCTCGCTTAGAGAAAAAACGTAAGGATCGTGGGGTGTTCAATGAAACTACCAAAGAAAAAATTGAAGAAGTTACCAAAGAAAAAACTGCGGAAGTTACCAAAGAAAGAAGCATAAAGCTATGTGTCAACAAAAAGACAAATATTTTAGGCGAATTGACCAAAGATACAGAGACTTTAAAGAGCACCGAACCTAAAGCATCTTTAAAACAGTGTTCAAACCAAAAATTTGCAATTAAAATTAAACCAAGTAAAGCCATTATATTAAGTAAAGTAAACAGCAAACCAATGACAAAATCTACTGAAAGGTCAAGAAAATATAAATCTAAACTTTCGGAGGAAGAAAATGAAGTTATTCGACAAAAAGATAGGGAAAGGAAAAGAGAGCTAAGAAAAGACAAGATAATAAAACCAATAGGGGACATGAATGAAAGAGAGAAGCGCATTCAAAGAAAAAAGTGGAAACTATCTAAAAGGGAATCTAGAAAGAAACGAAAGTCTTTAGAAAGCGTTATCTTTCAAACACCTCCTAACTCTGACGATGAAGCTCATGCTATAAATATTAGCAACAGAGGCTCCGCATAAAGAAAAAAAAAGAAGTTGACCAGAACTAAAATGTATAGAGAGTTGTAAGAAGCAAATAATATCATTAAGAAACTTAAATCACAAAAAGAAAAGTATAAAAAGAGATGGTTACTACCTTAATTAACAAACGAGTAGTTCCAGCAATATACGAAGACAGCTTTTAATTGGTGAAACCATAAAATCGCAAATTTTAGAAAACATGAAACAAGACGGTAATAGCTATAAAAAAAAAGCAGTGCTATAAGAAAGTATTAAGTGGTCCTCTGTATAAAAAATACCGCATACAAAATGAATTAAGTCCTCTTATTTCATGCAAACGAAACAGAAAATGGCAAGCGACTGGAAAAAACGTTACCCCATTACCAAAGAAAATCTGGAAAGCCTGTCTTATCCAAGTTGGGAAGAGAGAAAATTAAAATACTTTTCGAAAGAGATGATATTTGTAGAATGTGCCCCGGGAAGAAAAAATTTAAAAGAAAGGGCACAATAAGAAAACAGAAGCGTTTGTTGACACTCTCATTAAAGGAATGCTACAAAAAAATTTTTCTAAGTTCAACGGATAAGATGTCGTACACGTTATTTATAGAAGCTAAACCATTTTGGGTTAGTTCAGGTTAGTTCAGGTTTCCCCTACAAACTCCGATCGAGAAACATGTTTCTGCGTGAAGCATGAAAACTTTTCGCTCATTTGCAATAAGCTAAAAGTTCTTAAGATGAAATATGAATATCGGAAGTATTAAAAGAAGAAAAAGTCGAGTTACATATTACAGAAACTACAAATAATACTAGCTAATACCAGTGGAAGAGTCGAATAGACGAAAGAATAATTAATGATACAAAAAAAAAAGATAAGAATAACATCAAAACTACTTGTTGAAGCAACAGTAAAAGACCTGGCCGAAGCCTATTTTCAGCAACTTCCATTGATAAAACAACACGACCAGACATCGGAAAACTATTATTGTAAAATGCACACGGAAATTCAGTCCATGCACTTTGGAGCTAGCAAGCGACAGCTTTCCTTACATACAGGGGTCATGTACTTTAACCAAAATGGTAGCTTAACCACTAAAAGCTTTTGTACAGTATCACAAAATTTGGATCATCAATGCCACGGCGTATGGGGACATTTAACGCCAATCTTAAAAGATTTTTTACAGCATCACCCTGATGTTGATACAGTTTACTTCTTCTCGGATGGACCGACAGTCAGTACAAAAATCGGTATAATATTTGTTTGTTGGTTACTGTTTTTCCTGCAATTTTTAAGAATCTTAATACACAACATGGAATTATAGTGAAGCCGGACATGGTAAAGGTCCAATGGACGGTGTTGGTGGCTCATTAAAACGACAAGCAGAAAACTTTATTTTAAGAGGCGGTGATGTCATTACTGCTTCAGATTTTGTTATGCTATTTATTGATAGCAAAACTAAAGTATTCTTGGTAGAGAGTGAGGAAATTGAACAAATTAAGAATTAGGCAGTTTTTCAACGAAGTATTCCAAAAATACCAAACATCACGAAACTCTATCAAATTGCTTGGCTTAATAATTCAACTTATTTATATACTAGAGAACTATCTTGTTTCAACTGTCAACAAATATGCGATCACTTTTCCTCTGGTACAGGAAAAGTAAAGTTTAACAATTTTGGTGATGCTGATGCACCTGAACAACCTAAGAATGAAGCAAATGCAGGCGATTGGGTTGCTGTTGTATATGGAGAAAAGTGGTTTCCAGGTAACCTAGTTTGGTGTGGTTTAGAAACTAAAAAAACTAAACAGGGCTTGTTTTGTTGCAGGCTTGGTTCAAACCTCAGATAATGGTCAGTTAATGGTAAAATTTATGGATCGCTCTGGAAACACTGCTTTTTATTGGCCAGAGTTTGAGGATATACAACAAGTAGCATTTAAAGATGTTTTGTGCAAGTTAACTTTTGCACCACAGCAGTTATTATCTACGCGTCCAAACATATACCATGTTATAAACTCCAAAGATTTAGACAGCCTTCTGGAATAACTAATAATATTAAAAAAAATTTCGAAGTACTTATGTGAATAATTGAAATAAAGTTATTTCCTTATGAATATACATTTTAGTATATTAGCTTTCATACCTTAGTCAAGTCTGCGGCAACTTGTCAGTTCCGAAACGCACGGGTCCCTTGTCAGCAACATGGAAAAAAGCTAATTAAAAATGAACGGATATATAATGATTCTAGTTTTTTGCCTTCTGAAACATTTGCCACTAAAACTGTTTAAAATTTTACTTATGGGGTTCCTACAAACTGTAACACGTCTTTCTATCTACAAAGTTTCACTAACGAAAATTGAATATCACAGTTTTTTCCTGCTATTTTTTTATAATTATATATGAAAACTAACTGTTCATGTCTAATTAAAGTATATGGTCATAAGTTCATGGAGAAATATTAAAAAACATTTATAATTCATGTACTTTAAAAAATATGTAGGGTAGGATCGCCTAAGAGTACGCGTCCCCTAAGAGTACGCGTTAGTGATATTTTCATATTGGCAATACTGTAATTAAAAAATTTCACATCAGGTGTTTATTTACAACCAGTACAAGAGTGTGTGGAGGTTAGAACAGGGCAGCGTTTATTTTGTTAGAAGTACGGTAAGAAATTCAATTTATTGTATTTGTTTATAATATTTATGAACTCTAGAGTAAGGCATAGACTCTCAAATATCGATTTTTGCTAAATATTTTATTGAACATGATAATAAGTATGGTTCTTGCGCAACACATTCCTGTGTTTAGATTTTTGTTAAGTTTGCTGGTTATGTTTCTGAAGCCAGATTTTTATATTTGTTGCGACGCCCATAAGAGTACGCACCCAAAGAGTACGCGCGCGTACTCTTACCTCCCATGCGTACTCTTAGCTTTTATATTTTCTATATAATTGTTTTTGTTTTTTTTTAAGATTTTTTCCGCTAAATTTGTCAAAATGGGAAAATATAAAAGGAAGAGTAAGAGGGAGTTAAGGTTTACACAAGATATTTTAAATCAAGCAGCTGAACGAATAGCAAATGGAGAGAGCAAGAGGTCAGTTGCAAAGTCGCTAAACCTCAATGAATGCACACTAAGGAAAAGATTACGGAAGGTAATTATTTATTTAGACTCAAACCAACATAGATCTTAATTTTGTTGTTGTTACAGGGTACAGTGCCTACAAGCCTTGGTAGGTTTAGGCCCATTTTCACGGAAGGTCAAGAAAACGAATTGGCAAATCATATTCGCGATTTGGAAATTCGACTTTACGGTTTAAGAATGAAGGACGTTAGGTCTTTAGCCTTCCAATATGCCGATTTGAATAAAATTCCACATCGGTTTAACTTGGAAACAAAAATGGCAGGCAAACATTGGACACAGAATTTTGCAGCTAGAAATGCACTTTCAATGCGAAATCCGGAAAAATGTAGTTTGGCCCTAGCAATTGGTTTTAACAAAGTCCAATGTAAAAGATTTTTTGATAATTTAAAAATGGTTTATGAAAAAACAAATGCTTCGGGACACCGAGTTTTTAATATGGACGAGACCGGGCTATCTACTGTGCCTAACAAGTTGCATAAAATTTATGCTTCTAAGGGAAAGAGGACCGTGGCCAAAATTGTTTCCGCCGAACGAGGCCAACTAACTACTGCTGTAGTATGCATGAGCGCTGGGGGTGTTTTTGTACCTCCAGCTCTAATATTTGCCAGGAAACGTATGAAGGAGGAGCTTCTATGGAGCACCTCCAGGCACTCTTAAACTCATCTCTGATTCTGGATACATGAATACGGAATTATTTATAACTTGGCTTAGGCATTTTCGTGATTTTGTCAAGCCAACAGAAACTGACCCGGCAATCCTAATATTAGATAATCACATTTCCTACTGCTCTCTGGAAGCGATTCTTTATGCAAGAGAAAACTTTATTATTCTTTTAACTTTACCG
This sequence comes from Polydrusus tereticollis, assembly GCA_963920685.1. Lineage (NCBI taxonomy): Eukaryota > Metazoa > Arthropoda > Insecta > Coleoptera > Curculionidae > Polydrusus > Polydrusus tereticollis. The sequence continues at coordinate 81,462,275 of OY987330.1, read as the reverse complement.
CCCCACTCCAGCCACAAGATGCAACCGCTGGATAGAAGTTTTTTCTTTCCGCTTAAAAGCGCTTTCTTTTCTGAATGTGATAAATGGATGGTAAGCAACCAAGGAAGAGCGATCACCGTTAAAGAAATATCGGCGCTATTTCACGCAGCCTATGCGAAAGTTGCTACTCTTCATATTGCTGAGAAATCATTTGCATGTACAGGGATATACCCTTACAATCCCGACGTTTACACAGAAGCTGATTTCGCCCCTGCTGAGGTAACTGACAAACCTGCAACCTTGCTTGCAACTGAAGCTGAGCCCGTTCAAAATGAGTTTGAGCAAAGTGATTGTGATGATGAAGAGGATTTAGTACCTCTGGCCACCTTGAAAACAAAATACAAACAAAACTCACAAGAGAGAAATGAAGATATAACACTTACTCAAAGCCCTGACCCTAGCGGGCAAAATGTCATTGAAAGAGTTGGAAATTTATCCAGCAGTCCAGTTTTGGATAAAACCCGTCTATACTACGACCCCGGCCCTTCGTGTTCCCACTATGATCCGGGCCCTTCCTGTTCGAAAATATCGCCAAATATGATCATTCCTTTGCCAAAGGCCAAACATCAGCAAATACGAAGGCAAAAGTCTAAAAAATCAGAAATTCTTTCGTCAACTCCCTATAAAGATCAAGTTATAGCTGAACAAGAAGAAAAGACTAAAAAGCAAGGTGGAAAGAGAAATGCTTTTAGTTCTCGGAAAACTGAGCCATTTAAAAAAAAAAAGTTATCCCAAAAGAGTTCACAAGGAGAGGAAAATACAATTTGTCCCGGATGCAATGAGCATTTTAGCTCATCAGACTGGATAAAATGCAGTAATTGTGGAAACTGGTGGCATGAGGACTGCACAAGCTATGTGGGTATAAATGATTTTGTTTGCGATTTGTGCGAAGGTTAGCCTATTATTCTTAATTGTTGAAGTTATAATTACAGTTTTTAATGCGTACTCTTAGGCATATAGGTCGCGTACTCTTAGGACACCAGTCATCAAAGAGTACGCATTTTCAATTTTTTTATTTTTAATACATAACTTTGAGAAACGTTTTTATTTTGCCAATATATGTTATTTTTCTATTATATTATAGTGTAACACACCCGTGTTTGGTATTGATAAATAATTTGAAGTAACAGTTTGTGTTTTATTTACTCTAATAAATTAGGTGCGTACTCTTGGGCGATCCTACCCTATGCCTTGTGGGGGTTGCGGACTGGATTCCTGTGCTTTTACTCAAAGTATCACCTGTTTAAGCAGTTGCAGGCAATTTGTTTCGTGGCCAGCTCTGAAATTTGGTAAGTGATATATGGCTAAACCATAAAAAAAACTGTTGCTACAACATCTCAAAGTCGAATTTTTCAAAACCCAACATTTCGTTTCTTCCAAATTTTTGTAATTACCCTTATATAGTTTCTATTTTAAATTTCGAAAAAAAAATTCAGGCATATCTGGGTTAATATTATTAGTCATACTGTTAAAATCAAGAAGCCACACATCAGGATTACCTGCAACAAAAAAGGGAAAATAGGTGATTCAGACCAAGCGGCAGTTGGAGGCGCAGTCATTGGGTTATTTTAGGGATTCACTGTTTACATTTCGTTGAGAATACACTGTTCCTATTGAAGTCGTATTTAATTAAATTGTTATAAAATTAAAATTATTAATTATTTATAATACCTATAGTATATTTTCATGCAACTTTGTATTGTATGAAGAAGAAGAACAGGAAGACAATAAAATTACAGTTATTTGGAAATTATTAGCGAGTTTTTATGATCTGACAAAAATGAATCAATCGAAGATCTTTCGACTCGTGAAAATGATTTAATTATTCTTCATAAAGCAGCTGCAATTTTAGAAACAAGTATTGTCGAACAATTAAATAATAATTCTGATAATTCACCATACGTCTACTCAAACAACATAAATGAAGATCAATGCAGGAAAGAAATAGCAGATTTAATATATAAACTATTATTTATTTTCTGGGTTGTAAACGATTTTAGTTTTTCTGACGGCATTGTAGTAGAGTTCAATATATCTGTAGCTGCTACCAGTAACTCTATTTTAAATAATTTTAAAAGTAGATCAGCTAAGACTTACTTAAGCCTTAACATATCAGTGTATGTATATTAAGCCGTAAGGAGTAAAAAACCTATTGATATGCTTTCTAGTTTTGGATATGGTTGCTCTTATGATGAAATAAGGACGCTTTTTATCATTTTTAGCAGTCCACGCTTTAGCAAAACCTGATGATATTTTTATTTCCTATGAAATTACTCCAGTGAACCCTGAGGAAAATAATTACATATACGCTAGTATTGATAATTTTGATCAAAATGAAGACACACGAGATGGTAAAAATTCTACTCACAGCTTATCTATGGTTCATTAACCAATCTTGATTCTTTTGATATTCATGAAAGTAAAAACCTAATGTGTATAAGAAAATGTTTGCAGCCTCCTCGAGTAAGTGGTTTTGATAATAAAACCCCTAATGTAATATCCTCAGATACTACATTAAAATATACAAAAAAAAACAGTAAGAATTTTGTAACCATCAACAATATTTTTTTCTATTTTACAATAATCAAATCACAGTTTTTCTGGAATTACTTTACGTACATTTCCGCGGGTTAATAGTTCACAAACCATGTCGCGGTGGTCGGGAGGGTACGAGGGGACGAGTGGCGAGGACACCGCCATAGCGCGGCGCCTCTACGTTCTAAAGCGTCTACCGGTTATTATAAAATTTAGACCCAATATTAATTGATACAAAATAAAGCCTACTAAATTGCGCAGATATTATTAAAAAAAATTAAATAGCTTCTTGCATAAGGAAGTTAGGGTGAGGTGAGTTTAAAAAATATTGACAATTTTTGTTCATTTTTAAAATTTTGCTGTTTTTCTTATATTATTTACCAAACTTTTTCAACAAATCATACAACAAGAGAAAGATAATTGATAGAGGAATAAGTAAATATTACGAATACTAAACTAATAATAACTAAAAAAAAACATCGTTTCTACTTTTTTGGAACATAAATTATGTAGGTTCAAATTAAAGTTAAAATTTGTATTGTTTTTTTCAGTTTCTTGCCTATATCATCGGTCTCGACCAATGGAGAGTGTCGTCAATTTCCATTTCCTATGTAAAAAAATATGCTTTTTCAAATGGTGAAGGTCCCATTTGGTTACGCCCCGGTTTTTTTACATTTCTTACGTTTTTCTTTCACCTTCTCTTTTAGTTTTACACAGACGAAAGAAAATGTATGAGAAGTAGAATTTCTCCACAGGGAAATAACGATAATAAATTTAATAATCACCTAACAATGAAAAACTTTCTGTGTATTAAAATTAAATTACACGCGATTTTAGCATTCTTACTCACCGTTTCTTTAACATGTTATTGATTTTAAGCCTGGACTAACCATTTTAGATGAAGAAATTCCGCAAAATAATATCAATTTTTTAATAAAACGGGAATTTTCAATATAAATTGGAAGATAAGGTAAGTGCAAATAATATGCACATGTTGCGAATTTGCCCATGTGCTGTATATTGTTAAGTTCTTAACTATTTGCATAGATGTCACCAAACAGAGTCTCCTACCCACTGAGCAAAAAACATACTTGGTATGTTTTGTAACGTTTTTGAAATGAACCCTAGAAACCGTTTTCCATTTAAAGTGCTAGTATCATACGCATTACTGCCTTTTCAAACGTTATGTTCAATTACTATTTTTGAAATGGAATTTTGATTTTGTACCAGTAACGCTATAAAAATCACGTTTCAGTGCCGGCAGTTTCATGTATCTGTGTTGCGACGTAATAAGTTTACGTTTCAGAAGCATTATTTGATGTACAGTTATGATACGTTTTGTGATAAATATTGCAGATTCAAACCTAAGCCGTCCGATGAAATAACGGTAAACCAGCCCCCACATGTAAGGACTCTGAAGAACAGACTTACTACATGTAAATAAATGTCTTGCACGCAACTCCAGAAAAGGTAAATTCTCACAGGGATCGGGTACGTTTTCTAAAGGTACGTTGGACGGATCTGTTCCGATTGATTTTTAACATGCCTTGCTTCCGTCAAATAGCATACGTCATTATTGTCATTTATACGTCGAACGTCGCCTTGTCATTTTGTTCGGTTTAAGTTTTGTTAATTTGGTCTAGTAAAGTTTATTGGAAGTAGTAAAATATTAATCGCAAGGTAAGTACCTACTTAGTTTTAATCATTCACATTATTTCACATTATCACATTGTTATGTAAAAGGGGTTCTCCATGTTTCGGTAAATATCTGATAATATCAATGGTCTTGGTTATGTCTATGGATAATATACACTCACCACGCCAAAATTGACGATTTTCCAGGAATGATGATTAAGAAGGAATAAGTATCTTAGAAAATAAGCGTTTCCGGTGAAAATTGTTTTCGGATTCTTAATCCACGCCCCAATATATTCATCATTTCTGAAAAATCATCCATTCTGGCGTGTTGAGCAAATACGCCGGACTATACTATACGGTATACCATAGCTTATAGATATTTACCGGTTTTTTATTAACTTAAACCGAGATCTAAACGAAAATAATGCATGGTACTTATTTTAAAAATTTGAGGTGCTGTTTTAACTTTTAACTATGTTCAAAAAACACTAAAACCCATTGATTCTTGCAATGGCAAGACATGCTTCATGATTGTGTTGGCAGTAAAAGACATTATTACTTTACACTCAGTATCAATCTCGGTATACCATATTTTAAGGACTGATTCTGTTCACTACAAATTTTTCAGAAGAGCAAGAAATCGAGTTGTGTAATCATGTTTTGCAATTGAAAAAAAAATTGGTGTTTCTACAGATGAACTTAGATCCCGTGCCTACCAATTTGCTGTGCCAAATAAAATTATAAACAATTTTAATGGCGAAACCAAATTAGCAGAAACCGACTGGATGTATGGGTTTATAAGGCGCAATCCACGAATTTCTCCCCTGTACACCTGAAAATACATCAGCTGCACGTGCTTCTGGTTTTACCAGAGTCTCAGTTCTTTTCTAGATAAATACAAATTTAGACCCAGTCGGATTTATAATTGTGATGAGACGGGAATTTCAACCGTTCCCAATAAACCGACAAAAATATTTTCTCTTAAAGGGAAAAAACAGGTCGGATGTTACACTTCCGGGGAAAGAGGAACTTTGATCACAGCTGAAATTTGATTTAGCTCTACTGGTCACTATGTCCCTCCACTTTTAGTGATTCCTAGCTTATCATAACTCCGGATGGATGCAGTCTGATATTTTTAGTAACATCTGGTTTCCTCATTTTGTCCATCATACACGACCAAGTGAAGATAGCCCGGTTCTTCTTATTTTAGATGGACATGCCACACATGTTAAAAATATTAGACTAATTGAAGAGGCTCGAAAAAATAATGTGATAATATTGTCAATACCGCCGCACACATCACATCGTCTCCAACCGTTAGACGTATGTTTTATGTTCCCTTTAAGTAATTATTATACGCAAGAATTAAAAATTTGGCAAAAGCAGAGAATGGTTTTAGAACTGCTGGTATCTACCCATTTAACTCAAATAAGTTTCCAGATGATTTGTGTGCTCCTTCAGAATTAACCGAACGAGAGGTCTGGCAGGAAACACCTCTGCATAGACAACAACGAAATGATGTTTTTAAATCCCCACCTGATGAAAATTGCCACAATGACCTATCAGCAGAAAACAACCAGCCAGGATGTTCGTTCTGGCAACGAGAACGTACCCCACCTTCAAACGTGCAAACACCTTTACAGGATTCCATCTCCGGTTTATCGCCAAAAGGTATTATTCCCATTCCTAAGGTAATTCCAAAACAAATTGCAAAAGGCCCTAGAAGAAAAGGCAAATCAGCAATTATCACAACTTCTCCCTATCTTGAAGAGTTGAAGGAAAACTGCAGGTTGATAAATTAGTCTTTATTGTTTATTCCTCTACCAATTTATTTATTCTTTAATTACAGTTAAGGTTGTTAAAGAACAGTGGTGAATGCTTAGAGAATGCCATCGGGAAGCTATACGAAGGCAGCAAAAAAAAGTGGGCAACAGGCAACAACTACCGGGTCATGGACGTATCGAAAACCTATGGTGTTTTTAAAACCACTTGTGAGAAATAGGAAAACCGTTGAGGATCCCAGCACCTCCCTTGAAGAAAGCCAGTTAGAAGTTGACGATATGGGTCTATCTGATCCTCCCAGTGTTGAAGCCAATCGTGATGAAACAAATGAACTAATTGGGACCCCAAGATCTAAAAGAAAGAAACAATCTACAATTATTAGTGATCCAGTGGTGCGAAAATATATTGAATTGACAGTGACAAGCGAGCCACGAAGAGGGATGAATTGCGTCAAAATTTAGTAGCACAATCACAGAACCAAGCTTACAGAATGATGCCTTACATCAATTTTTTTATGTCTATGGCCAATATAACCAAGGGCCTTTCAATCAAGTACCAAAGACAAGTTAGAAGGAAAGTTTTTGAAGCGGTATCACAAGAGGAAGATAACGTTGCGTATGAGACACAGAATCTGCAGATGAACTTACAATTTTCTTCTTCTTCAGCCACCCCTAGTCCAACTGGTGGCTTCTCTGTGTTGACACAAAACTACCCTCCATTCTTTAGTCCACAGAGTTCGATACCGCCGAGTCCAGGAGAAAGAAACGAAGGTAGTTGCTCAAGACCAAACAACAATTGTTCCCCAACATTTTCAAATTTATAATCATTATAATGATGTTGAAATATTTCCAATAAATATAAAAAGATCTTATAAACTATTAGTAGTAGGTACGCTTCCATTTTAGCATTTCATGCTAATACAAAAATGTTAGAACCTTTTATTTTTTGAAGATATAATTACCTTAGACATACTGCTAGTTTTTTCTCGCTTCCAATAGGTTTTTGCGCATTGCACTCTTTACCAGTAATGTCCTCTTTATTAATTCATAGACTTCATAAAACTGTCCTCTATTTAATCGAACAGACTCTTCACTAGACAATTTAAACTCTCCATTGCTCGGTCTTTTACGTAAATATGCATTTGTTTTACTTCTTTTTTTTTCTTTAGTATATGCAGTAAAATAAATCTTTCTTCGTCCTCGTATTCCAATTCTAAATTAAGAAGTTGCTCGCTGGCAGTCATCGTGGAACTAGTTTGGGTCTGAGCTGTGTTTAATATGCGCTACCTAAAGAAAACGTGGACGTGGGCTGCGTCTCGGCCGAGCATGGGCTTTGCTTGGGATGTGCGTGGGCTGGGTTCAATTTGTGGCGGGCCTAAGTCCCGTTTCAGATGGACGCGTATGGTACGCGCGCGTACTAAAGGTCACGCGTATGTGTGTGTACGCGTGGTTTTACTTTCACATGGGGCGTACAGACGGTCGCAGACAGTAGTAGCAAAAAAAACATGCAAGGGGAAACATCTAGCGTTGTTGCCATTGCTGCATATTGCCTTTTAAAAAAAAATCTAAAAAAGAAAAAGATATATATAAGGTAAGTGTACCAGTGAATGATAGGGTCCCAGTAAATGATAAGTTTAACATCAAATTGTGATATTAAGAATTCGGTTGAATCAACTACTAAATAGTGTTTATGGGAGACATCTATCATCACATGTCCAAAACAATAAATTTACTTTCTATAAATGGCCAGAAAGCTGCTTTACCGGCATCAATTACAAAATGTCCGAATCTGCCAAGAGTGCGTTTATTTGCGTTTTCTTAGTATCACACTTAAGCGTGAAGGGCCACATTATAATACCGTTTATTTGTGTTGTAATTGGCAAGGTAAGTTGGTATGTAGTTAACGTATAATTAGGATTAGTTTTTGATCATTTTCTAACGAAAAAATACGATTTTTGTGCATATTTTTATTAAAAAGTTCGTTATCACTTACTGGTACATTCATTTTAAGCGTGGCCCAGTTAATGAGTTTCTCTCATTTACCGGTACAAGAGGCCTATTTCTATATGTACCAGTAAATGATTAATTATATTAATTTTACAACTTTTGTAAAAACTCCTTATTAAATGCGCCATTAACGAAAAATATCTTTTTTAGATGTCCGCCGATAAAAAAGATTTAATTATACCGAAGCGGTAAATCTGGCTTTACAAAGCATCGAAAAGAGGATGTCTATTACAAAAGCTAGTGAAGCTTATCATATTCCCTACTCTACGCTCTATTATAAAAAAGTGGGAAAGAATCCTATTGAGAGAAAAATGGGCCAAGGTACTATTTTAACTACGGAGGAAGAAAATTGCCTAGTTAATTGGATTCTACACGTTGGAAACAGAGGATTCCCTGCGACCAAAGAGCAGTTACTAGATTCCGTACAAATGATAATTCAGAAATTAAAACGTGAAACACCTTTTAAAAACAATCGACCCGGTCGACATTGGTATGAGGCATTTTTAAGCGCCATCCACAACTAACTCTAAGAACACCACAAAACCTAACTAAAAGTAGAGCTACAGTAACTGAAGCAAATATAAGATCTTGGTTTCAAGAAATAAGAACATATCTAAAAGATAATAATTAATTGGAAGTGTGTGAAGATCCTAGGCGGGTATTTAATACAGACGAGGCGGCTTTTTTCCTTAATCCTAAAGAGGCAAAAGTATTAGTTAAAAAGGGTGAAAAACCATTTACAACTTTGTAGGAAATGACGAGAAGGAATGTCTCACCACGTTAATTACAGGCAACGCTTCAGGAGATGTAGCACCACCCATGGTTATATATTCCTACGATCGCATACCAGCTAATGTTGCCAGTAAAATACCAGGCCACTGGGCCATTGGCAAGTCCGAAAGTGGTTGGATGACTGGGGAGACCTTTTATGAATTTATTGCAAATATTTTCTACCCATGGGTGTTAAATCAAAAAATTCCACTTCCGATAATTTTGTTTGTAGATGGTCACCGATCACATCTCACACTGACACTCAGCAAATTTTGCAGGGAAAGTGACATCATTCTTGTTGCTCTATACCCTAACAGCACCCATATTCTTCAACCCATGGATGTTGCCGTTTTTCATCCTTTGAAAAATGGATGGAAAAAGGAAATAAGAAACTGGCGAATTGCAAATAATGGTCAACGCGTCACAAGAGAATTATTTGCTCCAGTTTTGGAACAAGCGATTAATAGAACCATTAACAAAGAAATGCTAGCAAATGGATTTAGGACTTGTGGTCTTTGTCCCTTTAACGACAACGCAATAGATTACTCTAAATTTTTTAAATGTGCTCAGCAAAATCAACCCCATTTGGAACCAGTACCAAAAGATATGGAAAACGTTTCGAAAAACTCTTTGGAGCATCTACAAAAATTTCTTGGTAAAGATAAATTGAACAACTTTGAAAAGTCAGGTAAGATTTGGAAGGGAGCAGTACAAGATACTTCATTATTTTATTTCTGGTTCGAATTACAGTCTGCTGAAAAAATAATCGCTAGAGATAGAGCAGCTACAGCTAATACATCTAATTCGGAAATGTTATTTGAAGGAAATATTGAAATATGTAATAATGGTGATATAGTTTTAGAAGGAAAATGGGTAGACGATATATTTAACAAAGGTGGAGAAAAAAAGCTCAAGGAAGAAACCTTAGCAGTTTTACCATTATTAGATCGTAACAATTCTACAAGCAACGCTAATGCGGTTAAGAACTATAATTCAGAGCCAAGTTGTTCTTCTAAAATAAATGTTATAAGTAATATTCTAATTCCAAAATGCGATGAAAATAGTAAGGTTCAAGATGAAATTTATCCTGCATTGCCAATAATACATATTAATGAAAAAACCCCAGAAAAAAACACAGAATTGACAGAAAGCGTTTCCAATAACTTTGCGCCAGACGAGAACATACCAAGTGTTAGGGGAAATAACGACAAGAGCATTCTAGAGGCAATCCCCTCGCCATTTAAAGGTACTCTTTGGTGGCCGCCAGAAGAAAAAAAAGATGTTAAACCAAGAAAAAAAGAAAAAATTCCATCAGTTGCAAGTTCTAATCAATGGAATGAGTATCATGAAAAAAAGGCTGCTGCAAAGTCTAAAAAGGAACGAGAAGTTGTTGAGCGGAGAAGAAAACGAATGGAAAAGATGAAAACTAGCCTTCAAGAGATCAAGAACCTTAAGCGAAAATATAGGAAAAAAGTTATTTTAATTAAAGATAAGATGAAGAAAGTAGAGACATGTGTAGGGATGAAAAAGGAATCCAAAGAATTCGTTGTTGTACGGTATAATGAGGAACATTATCCAGGAAAAGTTGAAGAAATATCGAAAGATCAATTGAAAGTTTCTGTAATGATCAAGAGCTTATCGGGTTGGAAGTGGCCAGACAAACCTGATATTTTATGGTACAAAAAAGATGACGTCTTAAGATATATAGCCGAACCGAAACGAATCAACAAGAGGGGAATTTTTGAAGTTCCGGAGATGCGAGAGTTTTCAGAGTTTTTATAATTATTAATGTTGTTGTTTTAGAACATTTGATTGTTTGTTAAATAAAATAATGATTATTATTTACTTGACTTCTCTTATTTCATACACTGGGACATGACACTATCACCTACTAGACAAGTAATAAAATAAGCTATCATTCACTGGTACATTTGGAGGTTGCTGCTTAAATATCTTTTTAATTAAAGTATAGCTCAATAATGTTAATTTTCTAATTACTTATAAGTAAAAGTAATCCTTAATACGATCAGAGCAAATCAAATTAAAATATTATAATTTTTTTTATCAGAATGCCGCCAAAATGAAGTGCAGCTAGAGCTTAACCTATCACTCACTGGTACACTTACCTTAAGTGCACCCTATTATTGAAAAGCGATTAATGAAAGGTGCGTTCGTTACGATGTATTCGGAGTTACGTGAACACCCTAGAAAATTCTTTAATTATTTTCGTATGTCAACAGCAACGTTTGATGAATTACATAGCAAATTAGAAAATTATTTGAAGCATCCAAATGTTGTCCTATATCATCCCAGGATTTTTGCCTTAAGTCCCGATTTTTATATTCTTCGTTCGAACTATCCCATAAATTGGGTCTCTGTTCAACTTCGCTAATAAGAATTTCAGTATCGATAAAGCTATTATCATTAGCCATTTTCTGTTCACAACGTAAATAAATAATTTTTTGGTTAGAATCGGCAACAAAGACAAGCACTCTCAACTACATACGCTCGTGTCGCGTCGTACCATCTGAAACCAACAACTGAACTACGAGCAATCTGCGCCTCGCGTTCCAACGCGGGGCGCACGGGCTGGGCCGTCACCCGCGCGTATAAATCGAAGCGCGCTCACGGCCATCCGCTCTACGCGTCCATTTGAAAACCTACATTTAAGTTATGATATACGACCTCGCGCGTATCGTACGCACGCGTACAATACGCGTCCATCTGAAATGGGACTAATACTAGTGCTTTGACCCGATACTTCTGAATAAGTATTGGCATAAAGTCTATTCGTAATAAAATTGATTTAACAAATTTTAGCTCTTACCAGTCCGTTGATGATTTTTTGCATCTTCAAATTTTTCAGAAAAATTCTTTCCACACAAATACTTATCGGGCTTGCTTTCCCGAACAATTTTCTTAATCCTAGGGTTCAGATTAGATTCGATGTGGTATTTTCTGCTATTAGCAAGCATATGAAAGGCGTCACATTTAACATTGTGCTGTTGATGGCCCACTCAAGAAAAGTAAATTTGCCAACGAAGTTTCCTGTTTCCTGACAAAGTTAGTAAAAACCAAAAATACATCTAATATTATTTCTCAGAACAAAAAATTTTTCAACAAATAAAAATAGTTAAATAACTCAACTGATTTCACAAATATTTACATCTACTTTCGAACAACACCATTTCAAATAAATTTTACAATTGGATTTTCCTTGCTTTTAGGAAGCACTGAAGATGGCCTAAGGCCGAAAGCGCTCTGCTAATTTAAATAAATTTCAAGATTATACACTTAATACAAAAAAAAAAGACTGTTCTTCCCTCTTATTTTTTGTTTTGAGTCAGCATTCAGGTTATTACTTTTGTGATCCTAAATTAATTAATAGCCGTAATTTAATTATGGTGTCTACTTTCCTAATAGGAGAAATTAAGAAAAGTCTGGTACTCACTGTCATTATTACGCCTCAAATCAAAAGAGGCGTTCTCACTACTTGAATGTGTGACTCGAATTTTCCTTTGTTTTCTCTTCCCTGCTTGCTTTTTTCTATTTAAGCGATCTAACTTTTGCATTAAACGAACTCTTTTCCTTTTCAATTTTCTGTCTACATCAGTATCACTTTCACTAGTAGAACTTTGCCTACTTCTTTTTCGGGATTTCTTCTTTTTGTTAATTCGCGTCGATACTCGATAAAGCACAATAATGTAATGACGAATCCAGCCGAGGCGAATGTTGGCCTGAGGCGAGATTTTGGAGCTTTATGATTCACTCTTTGGAACTGTGCTCGATAAAGCAATAATAGTGGAACTACATGTGTAATATCTATCTGGTTGAGCATACGAAATATAATAAAAATTTTGGAATCAAACTTTCTTGAAGCCTTGAAATGAGTAAAAAAAGTAATTAAATTGTAAGTATCTAGGAATACCCAGTGTTATTTTTTTTTTTGCTAGAATGGAACACCTCAAAGAGCAAAATTTGATACAGCTTGAAGAAGGCGGGCGACAGTAGTAAAAGCTCCGACTATCTCGAAGCTATCGAGGAAGTACAATAATCTTTTAACTAGACGTCTGGAAATTTCCGAAATTCAGAAAAGTTTGCTAGAAGATCAACAAAAAGAATTTGTTAAAAAGAAAACTGTTAGAAATAAAAATTAAAAATGAAGAAAACAAATTAAAAACGAATACCTATTGTTGATATTTAATTTCTAACATTATATAATAATTATTTTTCCTGGTTTATTGTTTTGATAATCATATACAGGGTGATTTCTAAGGTGATACTTTTTTTCAATTGTGTATACAACTTCTTAAAAGAAACCACTTTTTCAAATAACTTTTTTTAAATAACTCAAAAATAAAGGAGATACGCTAATGTAAAAAGCCTACGATACGACTGCTGATAATTTTTTTTGTTGCTATTTATTTTTTGATGTCAAGCAGTGCAGTCTCAATTTGTTGTCAGTTCATCGCGTTATAGATTTTAGTTAGTTTGGGAGTGTTTAAAAATAAAAATGGCTCGTGTATGAAAAAATATCTCCTTTATTTTTGAGTTATTTAAAAAAAGTTATTTGAAAAAGTTGTTTCTTTTAAGTAGTTGTATACACAATTGAAAAAAAAGTATCACCTTAGAAATCACCCTGTATTGTATATTAGCTGTGAAAGTGAGTGTAAAAATGTACTTTTCTTTTAATGCTATTCTTTCAAAAACTATTGCTTGTGTTGAAGGTTAATAAAAAGGTTCGTACGTTCAAAATATTTACTCTTTCATTTTCCTTGCTTACAAAAATATTGCATGAAACATTGTATTTTACTGTATTTTTATTTTATAAATTGGAAAAATATATATTAATTATTAGTTGCCTTTGGATGATTCGCCTTTCTCGGTTACCTTCTGCAGGTAATAGTGCAGGCATAATTGCGTTTTCAATGAAATAATTCAGCTATTATTTTGATTGAATTTGTGAAATTCTTATTGTTGTTTTTATTTATTATTATTGAACAGTAAGGTATGTTGCATGCTTTGGTTTATTGACTATTTGTTTTTTTTATAGTTCAGTAAATTGGAGACTATCTCAAAATTGAGACAAAGCGTTTCAGCTCCTATTGGAGTAGAAAAATCGTGGCGGTTTAAATCTCCCAAATATCTTTTTCTAAAATTAAAAAATTTTTGTTTAGGCATAGAACTGCTATTTTGTAAAAATATGTGAAATGCATTTTAGACATTTAATTTGTCCATAAATATCATGATTCTCGCTAAGTTATTATTGTTTATCAGACTTAGAACTAGTATTTTAGGTACTGATTAACACATTTATTTGACATATGATTATTTTAATTAAGCATTGGGAACACGTCAATGGTTAGTTATCCAGACCTAAATAACTATATTTGATTTTTGGTAAAACATAGAGGAACAAATAAAAAATTGGCAATTGTTTTTTTTCATTTCGGCCTTCTTTAATTTCATTTTACCTTTTCTGTGGAAACGCTACTTGAGACAGTTTTCCTCTAAAACAAGATTGTGGCCCGATGCTTGTTGAGGAAAGTGAAGCCCTATTAGTTGGGTCTTTTAAAATTTTCAGAAGTTGATCCTCAGTTTCTGAAGCAGTCCATGTTGTGGAAGAAGTTTCAATATCTAATGCTGTTATTTGTTTGTTTGATAGCGTCGCTACACTAGCAGTTCTGTTGTCTGAAAGAGAGCTTTGGAATTCTTCGAATAAAGAGTTCTGAAATACAAAATTGAGTTTGCATTAAGTATTATGTTGTAAAGTCAACACACCCTTAACAAGCAGTTTTCTAATGTTTTTTGTTTTATCTGCATATGGCAGCAAGATGTTCCTCAATTTTCGAGTTTTTTAAATTTATGCCTAAAACGACAATTTCTATTGATAATACATACATACATAGGATCCGAATCTAAAACGATGCTACAAATGTGGTGCATTCGGACACAAAACGACCGCATGTACAAAGGAACAAAAATGCACCTTCTGCGCTGAGAAACACAACAGGTACCAGTGCAAAACTAAACAACCAAAATGTATAAACTGTGAGTATGGTAACGCTCACTTCAACGGCCGTTATCCCATCGATCACGACAGTGAATGTGAAGTTTGTCCCATATTGGCAAAATAGGCTAAGACAGCAAGAGAGGCTATTAACTACCGTGCTAGAATTTGATGGCTAATAACAATAATTTGTGTAATGAATACATGGCCTATCAGGCCATTTTCTGTGATACTCTAGACTCTTCAGGCTATCTCAAGCAGCCTGCCAGTGATTTGAGCGTTATCCATGTCAACATCAGGAGTATTGGTAAGAATTTAACTTTTTGGCTTATCTGGAGTCCCTTGGTAGGGAGTTTGATGTGATAGTTATGTCCGAGACATACTGCGTTAATAACATCAATGACTTTAGGTTAGTTAATTAGTTATGATATATATTACAACGAGAGCAAGTTTAACAAATGTGATGGTTGTATTATGTACGTTAAATCTGATTTAGTAATCCAACATTAGATTCTAGAACACAATCAATGTAAATTTATAAGAGTAGAATTATGTAAAAACAGTAAGATTATCGGCATCATGGTTACATATCGTCCTCCTTCGCTAAACGTCGACTCTTGTGTTGATGCACTTGAAACAGTATTAACTAGTAACAATCAGAGTTGTGATATTGAAATCTTTGCAGGTGATACGCATGTAAATTTAATGGATAAAGGTAATAGTGTTATAAATCACTATTTAAATATATTCGGTAACAGTGGATATGCATGTGCGGTGAATGTTTCTACTAGGGTGGACAAGCTCAGCAGAACTTGTTTGGACCACTACTTTTTAAAATATAAAAAAGATCAGTGTCTCGATACCCTTTCTTTAGTTCTGAATAGTGGGCTAACTGATCACTATCCGAATATACTGAACATTAAATTAAGTACTGCAAAAAGAAATAATTCGTCTGATAATAAAAAACACATTCAAAGATTGCATGGAGATAGGTTGGCACAGCTTTTAGGTAATGAGGACTGGAATTCGGTTATGAATGAGGTTGACCTTGATATTGGTGTTAACAGCTTTATTAATATATTACAGAAACACATACGTAAGTCAACAAATTCTTATTATGTAACATGTAAAAAAAGAAAGATCAAGCCATGGATAACCTTAGGACTAATTCGAGCTATCAGACATAGAGATAAATTAAAAAGATTTCTGCTTTGTACCCTCATAGCAATGAAGCACTGGAGAGCTTTAGAAACTTTAGGAAGCTTTTATCTAAACTTGTCAATCAGGCAAAAACTACCTATTACATGCAACTATTTGATGATTGCCGTAATGACCAAACCAAAAAAAAACTTGGGACACAATTAAGAAAGCTACTGGGGGTGCAAACAAAATCAAAAGATTACGAAAATAAATAATAGTAATGGCCAGATTATCAACAGTGAGACTGAAATGGCCAATGAGTTTAATGCATTTTTTAGTAATATTGGTAGGGTGATGGCAAAGAGGTTGGGTCGTACTGAGACGCCCACCCACCCTGACAACAACCTACAAGAATCCTTCTTTTTAAGCCCCATAACTGACAATGAACTTATTCAAATTATTGCTTCCTTTAAAGCTGAAGCCTCAGGTGGCGATGACAAAATAAATAACACATTGATGAAACAATTTCATGTATACCTCCTTGGGCCATTACGGTATCTAATCAACCAAGCCTTTAGCACTGGCAAATATCCAAAAGTTTTTAAGAACTAAGAATAATTATACCAATATTTAAATCCGGTGCAAGAACCAACTTGGGTAACAGGGTAACTATAGACCGATTGCTTTAACAAGTAATCTTAGCAAATTTTTTGCTTCTTACTTCTTATTTGCAACATGCAACGCGTCTTTCGCTGTTATAAAAAAAAATTTAGTTATAAAAAAAAAATTGATTATTTTTTTTTTTAATCAGAATATTTATTTAAATTAAGTAAAAATAAAAAAAGTGAAGCCAAAACTACGAAGCCAAGCTGAGGTGAGAGGCTGAGGGACCGCGTGCAAATGCCCTAGCTCTATAGCCAGAGAGTAAGGGGGGGTTTTAAATAGGGCGCCACCGTTTTGCAGCCAGGCCAAAACGGAAACCTTCAAGATGGTGCTGGGGCCTCACTCTCAGCTGGACTTCACAACTTAGATAGGAAAAAAATAAATAAATAAAAGAAAACCACAGGGGGAGCTGTATAAATAAAACGAGGAGAATTAAAATTATTGCTGGCTTTATTCAATAAAAGGGAAACAAAATATATGGGGGTTAGTATTTAACCTAAACTTATCTGTACAGACGTTCTAGTAGATGCTGCGTGCAGGGACGT
The DNA here is from genome assembly GCA_963920685.1 of Polydrusus tereticollis. Lineage (NCBI taxonomy): Eukaryota > Metazoa > Arthropoda > Insecta > Coleoptera > Curculionidae > Polydrusus > Polydrusus tereticollis. Next base: position 81,445,146 of record OY987330.1, on the reverse strand, counting down.
CAACAAGACGTCAGTAAGACGAGTAAGTAAAACGGGGAATATTAACAGAAGAAGATAAGACGGAGAAGAAAGAACGGAGAAAGAAAGAACGGAGAAAGAAAGAACGGAGAAAGAAAGACCCTGTTAAAAAAAAGAAAGCATTAGCTGATGGCTTATTAAATAAAAAAAAATTACCTAGTTCCTTTTCCCTTTGTATAATAAATTTATAATAAAGTAATTAAATTAAAATGGCAAAACCAACTAATTGAAAATAACCAAAAGGAAAAAGGAACTATATAAAAAAAATAAAGCAACAATAAAAATGTCAAATTATACGCAAGAATTAAATTTAAATTATTTTGAATTAAATTAAACTTCGAATTAAATTAAACTTGAATTAAATTAAATTTGAATTAGATTAAATTTGAATTAAATTTGACTTGAATTAAATTTGAATTTGAATTAAATTTGAATAATATAAATAAAAATAATTAAAGTCACAAACCAAGTTTTGGTTTGAGATAAAAAAAAATTTATAAAATTATATTCAGGGACTTAATATTGTGATAAAATATTTTAATTAAGCTTGAAGAGCCAAAAACTTAAAATAAAATTAATTCGTTAAGCCAGCACGTACGCCTATGTACTAAGGTTACATCATAAAATAAAAAAAATAATCGATTATGTACACACATAAGGGAAATATACAACAATATAAAATATAGCACAAGTAATGTCAACATATTAGTTATCAATTAGCAAACCAATCAATTATTTATTAAAGCTAGGACATAATAAAAATAAAAAAAAATAATTATAATAATATAATCAGGATATGCCGCTATTAAAAGAGCAATACAAACTTAAAAAAAAATGTCCATTCAAGAACCATCTTGACAAAATGGTGGATTTATAATAATTATAATCAAAAAAAATAAACGAGATGGTTAACACTCGAACATCTTAAATTTGATCAAATAATTTATTCGATGAGTGAATGTTGTGTAACTACATTGTTTAAGTTACTTCACGTCCGTAGACATTAAAAGATTTAGTCTGCTTGCTAATCTCAACGATAAAGTATGTGTGATTTGATTTTGACACACTTATTAATATTTTATTTTTCGGGCACACCCTGTATGGCAAGAATTAAGATACCATATCACGCTTCAAGCAAACTTGTGCTATATAAAACAAAGAAAACGTTCCAAAATAAGCAGTAAGTTGGACCCCGTTATAAAGGAAAAAATTATAGTTTAAATAAAGTTAATTAAGTTTCAAGGTCAAGATTAATTGCATTTAAACCAAATTGACAGTAAACAGTTAAAAAAAAATTCTATAGTATAGGTAAAATGGGGTCCACTTATTCGTAAAACAACAAAGAATTTCTTTTACTTAGCCAACGAGACCCATTTTACTCGGTCATAACTATAAAAGCACATTTATCTGAACAAAGCATGTGGTGTTAAATTATGGCCATTTAAAAGCAATATACAGGGACAAATATAAAAGAAAAATAAATTATGCTTACCTAAGGAGCTATAGGGTCTGTAAAATTGAAATTGGGGGTCTCAACGTTGGTGAATGCTCTGATGGTCAGCCCCTTCACGGTCCTAGTGACCCGACTTAACTAAAAGAGAGCCCCAGATGGTGTTTTTAGGAGAACAGTTGAAAAATTGACAAAGAAACGGCATGGTATATTAAAAAAACTGACCTCCAGCGAAACAACTTTGACAAAAAATCCCACGATGTGGCTTTCTGTGGCCCCAGAAACCAAAAAGGAACAAGCAAAACTAAAGGGGCACAGAAAGTATCGCTTCAGATCCAAAAATCCTGTAGAACAGATGGCTTGAATAGCCCTGGATCTGGAAACGCCTGCTGCCTGGTTGAACGCTGGAAGTTAAGTGAAGCCACTCAAGAATTCTAGGTTAAAAGTTGAAAAACGTGCCGTTAACAGGATATGAGAGAGAAGAGAAACGCCAGAGAGGGGTGGAGAGAGATAAAGCGAAAGAGCGACCCATTTCCGGCCAGAACCACAGAACAATAAAGGTTAGGGCAGAACTACCTGCTCGCTCCGAAGGAGAGAGACCAGTTCACACACTGGCGGCGACACGGAATGAAGTGTTTAGAGCCGTGCGCATTCAATTGCAGATGCTCCAAGCCAAGAGAAATGAAACAGATGCACCCAAATTTAGTTTTACATAAGAAGTCAATTCGAAAATCCTACAATTCACTAAAAATTATTTAAAGAAAACCCAAGTCCTAAGATACCCCTGCCATTCTCAGTGCAAATGGCCATTGAAGTTTAAGTTGCCTAATATTGTTGCCCAAACATATTTCAGAAGAAGAATATTAACCTAGAAAAATTTGAAAAAAAAAATAGATTTGGCAGGTTATCATAACAAAGGAATATATTAATTGGATTACCTAATGAAACCCTAGAATAAGTCTCAGATAGTGTATTCCAGGGAGATATGTGATTTAAAATGGGAGGATAATGTAGCTTTGCTCGGTCAAAGACAACGAAAACAGAGGCCGTTGACCTTAGGTATGTATTCACTTTATACAGGGAAGCAAACATAGTTTTAAAAGGCAAAATTCAATTTTTTTTAAACGACACAATACAAGTCAGGCCGTGATATAAGGCATTAGACTTAGAGTTCATTTGTGACAAAATCGGATTGTCACAAACATAAAAGTATACTCTCCGAATACCACTTTGGTTTCAAGGTTGGTTGTAGCACTGAAGATGCAATTCGTGGGGTAACGGATCATATAGCCCATTGCTTAAATAGTGAACAAAAATCAATGGGAATATTTATGGATCTGGCGAAGGCCTTTGACTCTGTGTCACACCCTATACTACTGAAGGTGCTGCATTCAATAGGTGTAAGACGTATGGGTAACAAACTTTTTAAAAGCTACCTTGAGAGCCGACTACAGCGGGTGAAAGTAGGCAACGTTATGAGTGTGCAGCTTCCTGTGGAATATGGTGTGCCACAGGGTACTGTGCTTGGGCCTGTCCTCTTTACTGTTTATATAAATAATATTATTAACTTGTTGCCAATGGGCAGAGTCGTCTGCTACGCCGACGATACTGTATTACTAGTCTCGGGTACTACATGGGAAAATGTATTTAATGAAGCCGAAAGGGGTGTACAACGTGTAAAGAGATGGTTAGATTAATTCAAACTTACTCTAAATGTGAACAAGTCCCACTTCATGTGCTTTGCCTTGTCAAAGGCCTCTGTTACCAACAGAAACTCGCTTACAATTCATGCAAATACTTGCACTGATTTCAATTCGTGTCAATGCAAGGAAATAATAACTTTTTGTAATAAAATTAAGTACTTAGGTCTATATTTCGATCCCATGATGAAGTGGGACTGCCACATAGAGTATACAACATCTAAACTAAGAAAATTATTATATAAGTTTTATACTCTCAGGCAAATACTGTCTAGGCGTTGTATTGAAGGAGTTTACAGTCCTTTGGTTGAATCAATATTAAGCTACGGTATAGTGGCATGGGGTGCTGCATACTTCACTACTTCGACACCTCTAATAGTTGCGCAAAAACGTATTCTAAAAATAATGTATTTTAGGAATCAAACTTATCCACTAGTCTGCTTTTTAGAGAAGCTGGTATTTTATGCATAAGAAAACTATATTTGAGATCAGTTATAAGACTAATATTGTTAAAAAACTTAATAATAATAGCAACTAACCACGAGATTGTCACTAGAAGTGTTTCAAACAGAAATGCCGTTGTGCCCGAGGCTGTGACCTCTGCGACTCAAAGATGTTTATTTTTTACGGGACCAAAAATTTATAATAAATTGCCATTACAATTAACAAATAATCCCAGCTTGGCTATTATAGACAGAAATAGAATACTTTGACATATTTTAAAAAATAAGAAATGTTATTATATCGATGGTGTTTTGGTAATAGGTCGTAACCCTCAAATTTTGCAAATATGGGGTTAAGACTGCATTATATTCTCTAGACCTTAATCTATGTTCTGGCAAAATATCGTAACCCACGGAGACCTCTAAAATAAATTAAAGGCAAAATTTAATATGGCGTAACCATCGAAAATATAAATCCGATTCGGGCAAAAAGTCGTATACCACTACAGTTTATTGCTCGAGTTCTAAAGCTTAAATTTACGTTAGGCAGTAAGCCACTGACAACGACGCATACGACCTATTGGCTGCTTGATATCTCTGTGTTAGACGTGTTTTGTTTTATTTTAACTATTTGAGGTTATAATTGTATATTGAACCACGTCCGTTATCATTGATTACAATACTAGGTTGTTTTTTTTTTAAGAAGAATCGTGTTTAGCACACATCTTTAACATTAGAAATATATTAATGTTTTTGGTTAAAAAAGTAATTTCCAAGTGACATCCAGAATAAACCCCAGGGTAAGTTTGCTTACGTTTTTTTGCCATTTAAAGATTAGAAGACGATTGCTTTTAATTCCTTGCATTTATTTAAATATAATAATATTATTATACTATATGGAATATTTTTTAATTTTTAATTCATATTATTATCTTGGGTATACCTATACTTAATTAAAAACCTGTGGCGTACCAGATTCTTCTGGGACATCTTCATATATTTTTTACATCTAAACAGTTAACGTTTCCTTTTCAGTTCGTTGTCGTTTAAAATTGTTTCTTTTAAATAATAATAATTATTAATCAAATACCTACTAAATAGTATTAATTGTTTGTGTTTATCTCTATGGAGAAAAATATCTTTTAACGCGGGTCTTTCAAGAAGATATCGCTTAGTCACCAGAGACGGAAAAATTATTCAATCAACAACCTGTTTTATTTTAGATTTGTCAAAATGTCGTCAAGAGCAAGAAAAATGGTAGAAATGATAAGAACGAATAAATGTACCGTAATTGCCGACTTAAATCTTCCTGTTATTACTAGCAACGATATAGAAAATACTGTGGGTGTAGAAAATATTTCTATACCTGATATAACCGTTTTGGAGAGTATTGTGTTCGGTACAGACAATAACGAAAAAAAATTGTTCGTCGTTAAAAATGTTATAGGGAATGATCACGTTGATTATAAATCTAAGAATAATGAAGCAGACGAATCATGTATAATTAATACCTATTTTGAGACGGAGTATCCAACCTCTATTCCCAGTAAAAAGAGTCAAGAGAATAATGCACTTATTGCAAAAAATCAGAAAGTTTACTTTGAAAATCCACATGATATTGAAAATAATGATCAAAATATAAATAATGAAATGGAAATAGAGGAAGAATTTAAGTACAAAAATAGTCAAGAGACTGACGAAGAGAAAATTGGTAAAAAGGGGAAAAGAAAAATTCGTTTAGATATCAGGCAAGTTGTAACAATGAAAAAAATAAAAAATAAAAAACTAAAAAAATTTATTGGAACTTGATGATTTGTGATTTTTCTTTTTGTTATCTTATCGATAATTAAATAGTAATTAATTATTTTGAATGTTTATCTATTGAATGAGTAATAAATAAAGAATGATAATTATTGATTTTGTTGATGATTATATCCTTAGAGTATTTTTCATTACATAATTAAGAGAACCACGGCTTCCCAGTTCGTCTTTTCGGCTCTTAGAGCAGGGTCGTAGTTTGCATAAAGAAAGGTAGTTAAAATTGAATTTCCAGAGTTAAAATTGGACGCCAACCAGCCTTAAGTGACTGATAGAAAATGAAAAGATAGGTAAAGCTAGAAATGCTATAAAAGATTGCCAGCTTAGTTGATTAGCAAGACTGATTAAGAAATTAACTTAAGATCGATAAGGTCCCTAACTATCTGAAAGAAAAAGTAGACTTAATGAAGCACAGAATTAATAAAAAAACTTATGTTTATTAACAAGTGTAAATAATCTGTTCGTTGACAAAGTTTAAGTAGTCTATTTTTTTTATTCAACAATTTGGCGTTATAACGCAAGCTTACCAATCAACAAATTTATAATTTAGGAAAATAGAAGTAGCTTATCTATTAAGAAGACACAGACTTAAAAAAAAAGGAAAATAGATAGCTATTGCAATTTCAGTTGAAAAACAAATTGGTACAAAATATCACTTGATCGTGATTTTACACTTAATGTAAAAATAAAATCGTATGAAAATTCACAAAATTCTACGTAGAATAAGCTCAAAAGCTTTCAGTATTGGGGAGATAATGTAAAATACACAAAATATATTGACAGTCACTAAATATCCTCACAAAATTTATTGACAGGCACTGATTATTAAAAATTTACACGGACATCAAATGCTTTAGGCAGCTGAAATAAGGTTACAGTAAAGTTTAGTCCTATTAGGACAATTTACAGGCAATGGCGATCTTTCGATTCCATATTGCACTGTTTTATTAAAAATTAATATTTAAACTGATTGACCTATGGGTCGGGTAAAGAGTTGCGGCTATAAAGCTAAACAAAAAATTAACCGGGCAAAACATAAACAAAAAAATGTTCGCAGCACAATCGATTCAAGTATCAATCAAATTGAGCATGGGCTCTTTTTAATTAATATATTCAAGTATGTTATATCAAATCTTATCGAGGTGATTTATAGTTCTAATCATTATTAAAATTTACAGGCAACGGTGCTTTCTAAAGTCTTTGTTGGCCTGTTTCAAAAGAATATAATTATTAAGCTGGTTGACCTATGGGTCGATATTAAGATGAGGCTCGAAGCTAAACAAAAAATTTAACCGGGCAAATGATAAACAAAAAATGTTCGCAGCACAATCGATTCAAGTATCAATTAAATTGAGCATGGGCTCTTTTTAATAAATAAAATCTGCCAATCACTAATAATAGTCCATACCATCAAACATTAGGTTACCACTTACACAGTGGGGCACCCAAGGGAAATAAACAAGGGTAAAATGAAATGGACAGAGTAAATAGTAAAATGGAACAGTAAGAGTAAGATGGTTCTTGATGTGAATTGGATTTGTTTAATTATGTAAAACAGAGTAATTCAACGTGAATTCTCCCTTAGAAAATTAGAATGGACTGAATTGATCAACAATCATATGTTAGCACTGATTCTTAAATTCCAATCTGGACATAGCCTAATTGTTTGGTTAGGATTTGATCATAATTTGAATATGGTCTGAGTATAAATTATAAATTGAACAGCAAATCGAAGAATAAATTGAATTGTACATTGAGTTGTTGCATAGTTGATTAAAATGTAAGTTGAACGTAAATTAGAACTGCGAATTAAAACTGAAAATTGAAACTGCATTAAAACCCTAAAACAAAATGGTCGGCGTCAGTACCTCGTTTTCATGCGAATTATTCAAACAAATTTACCTGTTGTTCTGGGTTTTTTCCTATGGTATTTCATGTGAATTTTGATCTCCCATCAGGTTATATGTGATACTAATTACTAAATTTTAATCCAGAACGAGTCTGCAGCACTATAGTGCCTTATTTCTTAGCTTCACCTTTCACATTACTTCACATGTGCCTCTTAAGGATTTTCGCGGAATAAAGGGGAGATTTCACTGTGCATTTTGGTTTTATTCACATTAGAATGGACAGCCTAAGTCTGACGTCACAGGGTTGGGGGGAGCCCCTTCTGACTCCAAACAAACCCGTTCGCAATGTTAAATTGCCATAAGAAATTTTTCATTTAGTGTTTTCTCATTTTCCACGACAAAATAAGACTTCTAAATTGGATATTTGGTTAAAGGAACGTGTTATTTAAGTGAATTACATTCGTTTTTTTTCCCAGGTGAGTTAATTTTATGTAATAATATGTAATTGAAAACTTTTTGAGGTTATGTTTTTTGTTTTCGCGGTATTTATTATTATTTTATTTTCAGATCTTTTGAAGAAAATGGCTTTAAAACATGTCCTAAAACTTTCGAGTATCAATGCTTTTTTAGACAATGATAACGGGATTATCAAAAAGGGTGAAAATGCCTTAGAATCCAGCCATGTCAAGAAAATGGACTTCGACTCTGATTTGATGGTAATAAGAGGAGAAGTATTAGCTAGTATGAAAAATAAGAGCTACTTGGTATCTATAGGTATAATAACATTGCCTTTCTCAGTATAATAGTGAACTAATTCGGTCTGGTTTTATTGTGGAGTTGGAAAAGAACGGTGACATCTCGTCAGCAACATGTGCTTGTCCAAGAGGCATAAAATGCCACCACATCGCGACTCTTGCACTTTTTGGGCATTATAACATTTCTGTCACAGATAAAGAATGTTCATGGAATGCACCACCTCAACCCAAATTTGGGCCAGTGAAATCTGCTGAAGAACTTTATCCACCAAAAGCATATACAGCACTTGAAGGTGGGGTACCAGAGGAATCCATCAGAAGATTAAAGGAAAAGCTAGGTAGCTTTGGAAATACAGTGGGATTCACTTGGTTATTGAATGAGGAGTCTATAAATACAGCGAATAATTTTCCAGTGATCGAAGACATAATTTCTTCGAAGGACTATTTGGAAGCCATAGACAAAGTGTCAGTGTTTAAACAAAAATGTGCCATTGATAATCAGACAATAAAGGACATTGCTGATGCCACTTCTGGTCAGGCTTTAAATGAAAAGTGGTATCTTGCAAGGAAATTTCGATTGACTGCAAGTAACTTTGGTCCCATTATTGCAGCTTGCATGAAAAGCAAGTTCCCTATTAGTTTGTTTAAGACACTCTTAGGTGAGTAAAAATTTATCTCTAATCCCTAATGTGAGCCAGTGTTTTAAGTTTTTGGTATTCACTCCATTTCTTCCATTCTCCATTCTGTAGAACCACTATTTAAGCTTAACGAGCTGTGTTATAGAGTATTTTAGAGCGTTACACTACTTAACATTCTATTAAATCAAAACAACTTACTCTTTTTTTAGGGTTTTTATTTTTAAATTTAATTCAAATTAATATTATTTAACAACAGTCTTCCTATATAACATTTCTTTAATTATGTTCATCTTGATGTGCATACATTATATTATCAAATATTTATTATTTTTCCAGGTGAATATAATTTGGATGGTGTCAAAGCAATCCAGTGGGGTAGAACTCACGAAAAAGATGCAATACAGCATTTGAAACAAAATTATAATTTAAATATTCGACAAACAGGAGTATGGCTTACAAATTCAGGACTTCTTGGTGCTAGTCCGGATGGATTAATTGATGAAGAGGAAGCCATTGTGGAAGTAAAATGCCCATATTCTTTCAGAAATGATCAGTTGTCAGAAAAATTAAGGAATTTTAATAAATACATAATTTTTTATGACGATGAGAGGAATTTGTTATTAAATACAAGTCACAACTATTACGACCAAATTCAAGGTGCTTTACATATTTTAAAAAAGAAAAAATGTTACTTATGTATATGGACGTTAAAAGAAACAATTGTAACAATTGTAGAATATGATGATTCATGGACAAAAAATCTTTCGCTCTTGGAAAATTTCTACATAGAATATTACTTACCAAAATTGTTAGAAAATTGATTAATAAATATTGTTGTTTAATGTCTCAAAAAAAATTCGCTGTATATGATTCATAAATTCTATATTCTCAGTGTGTGCAGCCCTCACAAACTTTCAATATCCCCCAATTAAAGAAGTTGAGGAGTATTATTAAAGTGCAGTACGTACCATTATGCAGTTATTGAACAGAAATATTTTATTATATATTATGTGAAATATTACCGGATACCTAATATTCTTATGATGTTGAAGAGGACACTATTAGACATTTACGACTGGCCGTACAACGAGGCAATTTGTACTATTTCTGCACTATTTAATGTGCTGTAGTGTTTGATTTGTTTAAAGACAATTATTTAAAAAAATAGTGTGTACTTTTTGATTTTTAATATTTACCTTAGGTATAAGAAATGTGTGTGTTGTTTTCGAGGTTATATTGTTGTAAATAGTGAATCTTGTAAAAATTTAGGTTTAGTATTACCATCATTGTTTTTTTAATATTTATTTATTCATTTATTTATATACTTTTCCTCGTACTTTTTAGTTTTACTTGTACAAATTTTGTTGTTTTTATAAATATGTTATTTGTATATTTACTTCAATTGGTTTAAATTTAGGACTGAAAATCAAATGTTTGTAAAATGTTTTTTATTACCATCTACTTGATCGATTATTTTTTAAGAGGGCTTTGTGAATAAGAATTTCTTTTAACAATAAAGCGTATTTTGTATTTATTACGATGATTTAAAGTGTGTACTCAGTATAGTTAGTATATTGATGTAATATGTATATATAGGATTTAGATTAAGTTAAGAACTGTATCTATGATTAGCTTTTTAAAAAGTTGTTGATATATTAAACAAATAAATAAATCAGTACATTGGAGAAGTACGATTCAAAGCACTAGTGCAAAGATGAAATACTGATCATAAAATCTGGAGGTGTTAACGCCTTAAAGGCGAAAACTGACAGAACTCGGTGAGTTTAGTCGGTAGGCAACTCCTTCAGGGTTGAATCCGACACTACCCTGCCAAACAGGGTGTCTTTTGAAGATTCTCATCGTTAAAAAAAAAAAATAACTCATTGTCACATAAAAAATTAAATCAAAGATTCCTGTCTTATTTGGGACCAACGTTTTATAACATGCTGCCAATGGATATTAGACGATTAAGAAATAAAAGCAGACTTAGTGATCCATTAAAGTAGTTAGACTTTGAAATAGTGTGATTTATATTACCAAAAATGTGTAAAATGTATATTATTTTCAAAAATATAGGTTCTACAACGATGGATCACTAAATCTGCTTTTATTTCTTAATCGTCTAATATCCATTGGCAGCATGTTATAAAACGTTGGTCCCAAATAAGACAGGAATCTTTGATTTAATTTTTTATGTGACAATGAGTTATTTTTTTTTTTTTTTTTAACGATGAGAATCTTCAAAAGACACCCTGTTTGGCAGGGTAGTGTCGGATTCAACCCTGAAGGAGTTGCCTACCGACTAAACTCACCGAGTTCTGTCAGTTTTCGCCTTTAAGGCGTTAACACCTCCAGATTTTATGATCAGTATTTCATCTTTGCACTAGTGCTTTGAATCGTACTTCTCCAATGTACTGATTTATTTATTTGTTTAATATATCAACAACTTTTTAAAAAGCTAATCATAGATACAGTTCTTAACTTAATCTAAATCCTATATATACATATTACATCAATATACTAACTATACTGAGTACACACTTTAAATCATCGTAATAAATACAAAATACGCTTTATTGTTAAAAGAAATTCTTATTCACAAAGCCCTCTTAAAAAATAATCGATCAAGTAGATGGTAATATAAAACATTTTACAAACATTTGATTTTCAGTCCTAAATTTAAACCAATTGAAGTAAATATACAAATAACATATTTATAAAAACAACAAAATTTGTACAAGTAAAACTAAAAAGTACGAGGAAAAGTATATAAATAAATGAATAAATAAATATTAAAAAAACAATGATGGTAATACTAAACCTAAATTTTTACAAGATTCACTATTTACAACAATATAACCTCGAAAACAACACACACATTTCTTATACCTAAGGTAAATATTAAAAATCAAAAAGTACACACTATTTTTTTAAATAATTGTCTATAAACAAATCAAACACTACAGCACATTAAACAGTTCAGAAATAGTACAAATTGCCTCGTTGTACGGCCAGTCGTAAATGTCTAATAGTGTCCTCTTCAACATCATAAGAATATTAGGTATCCGGTAATATTTCACATAATATATAATAAAATATTTCTGTTCAATAACTGCGTAATGGTACGTACTGCACTTTAATAATACTCCTCAACTTCTTTAATTGGGGGATATTGAAAGTTTGTGAGGGCTGCACACACTTGAAAAATAATTGAAATTTGGGAAATGTAATGTGATGGCACTTGCTGCAGAATATTATAACACTTTATCCTCCTGATGGCCCTTTCTACGTGAATCCTGGCTTTTGCGATTTGTTGTGTTTCGTATACTTGAGACTCTGTAAACTGGGGTGTGGTTAAAAATGGTGGGATGTTTAACGATACTCCTGCAGGAAGAAGGTCCTTAATTAAAAAACCTTTATCTGCCAAGATGAGGTCTCCAGGCACCATCTGATCCAAAACTTTGCTCTGGTCAACAACTTTCTTGTCAGAGGTCGATCCTGGATAAGCCTTGCTAACAAATGTTATTACACCATTTGGGGCAACACCTACCAGTATTTTCCATGTATTCCGATGTTTATAAGAACTGTAGGTCAATCTCTGATTTTCCATGCTTGATGGAACTGCAGAGTAAATTTCTGTGCAATCCAAAATTATTCTGCAACTTTTAAAATTTGTAAAAGCAATAGGCAGGCAGGCCTGGTTTCGTTGTCTGGATGGTATTGTTTTCATTAAAGTTTTAAATAGAACTTCATGCAGAGCATAAATCCAAGTCATGACAGTATTGGTCACTGTAGCTGGACTGCAACTGAATCTGATACCCAAATCTTCATGTGGCAAATTCAGTCTCAATTTCATTAGGGTCATTAGAAGCTGATCCACTTTGGGAATACATTGAACATTCCATCCAGCATAATATTTTAATTTTACATCATCCATTAGCTCAAAAATAATCATGAATAATTCATTGGTTGGTATGCCAGTATACATTAGCAGATGAGCATCATTTGTTTTAACATCTCGTAGCTAAACCGTAACGTTAACTTTTCAAGCTTTTCCGTTAATTCAGCCACTTGTTGCTTTAAAAAATAATTCTCAGCATCTTGAGAAGCAGACGATGGACTTAGAAGCGGAGCATCAATTTTTATTTGAGTCACTTCTTGATCTTGACTGCAAGGCTGATTTGAAGGTCCTGGTTGTGGCTCAGTGAATAATAAAAGATTATTCTCTTGATCATCAATCTCTTTTGCAGTTCGCTTCCTAAAAGAAAGTCATTATTAAACTTCTCTAATAGACGTTTTTTTACACAAGTGATTACAGGTACATATTATATGATCAATTTTTAGTTTTTTCTGCACTAAATTACATAGGTACCTTTTTTCAGGGGTTTTATTATTAAATTTCTTTTGAACATTAAAATCAAATAATGTGGGCCCATTTTTCTTTTCTTTGTTTACAAAGTGGCAATCACACACTTTTGCAAATTGGCTTGGATCTCTGTCTTTTCTCCTATAAATAAATAAATTTAAAAATTAAATCTCTGAAAACTGCAATAATTATTATTCCTTTACCTTATGAGAGAAATCCATCTATTCCTCTCAGCCTTGGTTTTCGGAAACCGAAAAAAACTTGCATGCATGCTTTACACTGTAATGCTTACAATCAGTGACAAAGCACATTCCCATTGTGGAGCAGCCGTAGAAGCCTAAAAACAAATTCAATTAAACTTACAAACCCATTAATTAAGAGTATTAAAAAAATAAACACCAAAATAATTAAAAACATAACCTCAAAAAGTTTTCAATTACATATTATTACATAAAATTAACTCACCTGGGAAAAAAAAACGAATGTAATTCACTTAAATAACACGTTCCTTTAACCAAATATCCAATTTAGAAGTCTTATTTTGTCGTGGAAAATGAGAAAACACTAAATGAAAAATTTCTTATGGCAATTTAACATTGCGAACGGGTTTGTTTGGAGTCAGAAGGGGCTCCCCCCAACCCTGTGACGTCATCACTTAGGCAGTCTATTGACCTTTGGACCTGTGCGAAATTTGCATGTCTCCTCGCCGCGCCGGTCAGCTGACATCGAAATATCGATCGATCGAGGCCTGACAGGACCGTAGTAGTTAAATTTGCTGATTACTTTAATTAATACAATTTAAGATTTATGCTTTTGGCTATTATTACGATAGGTTGTAACAATCGCAAAAAGATTGTTACAAATACCCCCTTTCAACAAATGAATAAAAAAAAATTTTAAATCAGCACCTCTCAAGATAAATAATGCATATCTTATGGCAACAAACGCCTATACAATTATCTTATGACTAACCTATAGCTAATTACTAATAACTAATCCTGGAAGGTAATTTACTACTCTATTTCATCGGAATCGAGACTGTCGTCATTAGAAGGCTTTAAATCCTTTATGTGATAACGCCCGAAGCTTTTACCGTCCTCATCCAGTAGTTCATAAATTAGTGGTGAAATCTTTTTACTGACTTTGCATTTAATAAATTTCTTTGCTAGCTTTTTTGAAAAATAATTACCAGCATCTGACAAAACAAAATTTCTTTTATAAACAATATCGCCCTCGTTGAACTCGAGGTGTCTCTTGCGTAAGTCATAATATTTTTTGTTTCTCTCATAAGACTTATTTATATTTATAGCGACTTGCTCGTAAATATCGGGCAACTTTGAAAGTTCCTTAGCCAAGTTATGCCTATCGTCAAAATTGTAAGGACTGAGGTTTTTATTCTCGATTACACCAAAGTAATCACCGGAGGTAAGTAAATTTCGCCCGAAAGTCAAGAAGGCTGGTGAGAAAAAAGTGGACAAGTGTGTAGTCGTATTGATAGCGTTGCAAATCTGGTGGATGTGTTTATCCCAATCACGGTGGTTGTTCTCCTTAATAAATGACCTAATCGCGGTACCTACTACTTGATTGGCACATTCTACATTGTTAGTTTGGGGGTGATATCTTGCATTATACCAAACGTTGCTGATGTTACAAGTTTTCAACAAATTAGAGAATTCACGTGACTTGAACTGAGTACCATTGTCAACCACGAGAATTCGGGGAACTCCAAAGTATGTAAAAACGTATTCGACAAGATAATCACAGATTTCCTTGGATAATGCACGTTTCATTTTTCGTATGAAGGTGAATTTGGTGAACCAGTCGATGACAACCAGCAGATAACAATAGCCAGATCGGGATTTAGGAAAAGGTCCCTGAATATCAATTGAAATTAATTTGAATGGCGCAGAAATATTTTTTTGGGGCGCCCATGAGACCTGCGCGAGCAAACTGCGATACTTTTTGTTCCTGACAAACTTGACAACGAGAAATATATTTTTTAATGTCTGACCTCATACCAGGTACCAAAATTGTTCTAAAATTGTATCCAAACATTTTTTAACACCAAAATGAGCTCCCAAAGGGCTGTCGTGATATTTTTGCAAAATTCCTTTCCTCCCACTTTTGGGGACCACTGATTTCCAATCTTTTTGATTATTATTAATACTATGGTTACAATAGAGATGCTTGTATAACACATTGTTCTCTACTCTAAAATTTGGGTAGTTTTGGGGATGACTTTGTACCTTGTCGATTAGACCAGAATACCAACGATCGGGATTCGCATTGTTCAAGACTGCGACCTCAGGGAAACTGCGACTGAGTGCGTCAGCTACGACATTAGTGGATCCGGACCTGTGTTTAATTACAAAATTTAACTGTGATAAAAGAATTGACATCCTGGCCAATCTGCCCATAGGGTTTTCTAAACGAAAGAGCCACTGCAATGAATAGTGATCTGTTAAGATGGTAAATGTTGGACCGCCCTCTATATATGATCTAAATTTCAGAACTGCATGAAATATGGCCAACAACTCCTTCTCTGTGACAGTCATGTTTATTTCAGATTTTGTCAAAGTTCGTGAGGCGTAAGCTATGACATATTCGTCTTCACCGTCAAACTGTGTAAGAACTGAGCCTATGGCTTTGTTCGAGGCATCAGTTTGAATTGTAAAAGGTTTAGAAAAATCGGGGTTCCTTAGAACAGGGGTGGAAAGAAGTCTAGATTTGATATTTTCGAATGCTATTTCAGCTTTAGGGTTCCATTGAATTAATTGTTTCTTCTTGATACCTTTGGTTAGATTATTTAATGGGACTATGAGATCAGAAAAATGTTTAATGAACTTACGGTACCACGACGCCATTCCTACAAATCGCTTAATGCCAGTTACATCTTTAGGTTTTTGATAATTTGTAATAGCAGAAACTTTATCAGGGTTGGCATGTAAGCCATTCTTATCGACTACATATCCTAGAAAAGCGAGACGGGGTTGACAGAATTTACATGGTGACCTGCGGTCTTTAGGGTATTGAAAACTTTATCTAGGGTTTCCATGTGTGAATCAAAACTACTATTTACTACGACAAGGTCGTCAAGGTATACAAATATATTTTTCTCTATAGTGGGGGAGAAAAGCCTATCCATTAATTTCTGGAGTGCCACTGCAGCATTGGATATACCAAAAGGCATTCGAACAAATTCAAAGTGTCCCTTATTAATGACTGTGAAAGCAGTTTTAGCACATGAATCTTCACTAAGTTTGATCTGCCAGAAGGCATGTTTGAGATCTATTGAAGTTAAAAATTTTGCATCCCTAACCTTGTCTAGGGTTCTTGATAAATGAGGTAAGGCATATGGATCTTCACGGTTATGCTATTTAAAGGACGACCGTCATAGCCGAGTCGATACTCTCCTGAAGTTTTCTTAACCAGTAAGACATTGGCAGCATAAGGACTGGAAGACGGACGAATGACACCCAGCTTCAACATTTTATCTATTTCGTCACTCATATGCTTTTGCATATAGGGAGATAGAAGAAAAGGTCTTTTTCGAAAAGGTTCAGTGGAGGTCAGTTCAATTTTATGCTCAACCAGATCTGTGGCACCTAAAGTTTCTGAGACTAACTGATTAAATCTAGCTATAGTTACGTCTAATCTTTTCTTCTGTTCAGCTGTTAAGTCGCTGTCAGAGTGTATTGAAATATCCTCAAACTTCTCCCTTACAATTATCTCATGGATATCCAAAATTTTGGGCAGGCTGTAAGACTTATTCTCGAAATTCAATTTAATATTAGCTTTTTGACAAAAATCGACACCTAAGATGAGGGACTGTCTAATACTAGGTACTACTAGGACCTCTAAATTTACAATATTACCATCCAACACAAGGGGAATGGAGACCGTACCTAGGACTTCTTGAAATTTGCCATCAGCAGTTGTAATGGACTCTAAACACAAAGCTACTCTCACTTGAAAACCTAACTCAGACATAATGTCGTAACCTCGCTTTCCCAAAACACTTTGCATAGCCCCGGTATCTAACAAGGCAGTTATATTTTTGTTCTTAAGGGTCACGTCCAAATAGGGGCGTTGGTCGTTAATGGACTTATTTGAAAACAAAGGGGAAATTTCATTACTTTGAAAAAAGTGTTTAATAGTATTTAGCCAAGAGGCCCACTTGTTAGATGAGGAGAATTTTTCGGACTTTACAAATGGCTTGCGCCACTTCCTGCCGAGACTGGAAGGGTGCCTTTTTCGTTTTTGGACCGCACTTAGTGCAATTAGACATAATGACACTCTTTTGGCCACACCTATAGCAAAAGATTTTTCTTTTCAAAGGACAGATTTTAAAGTGGTGCCCTTGTTGATCGCAATTGAAACAGACAATCTTGCTTAGAGCTGAAACATTATTTGATTTTGCAATCGAATCAGAGCTAGGGGCACTAACAGTGGTGGAGTTAGTTATTTGACGAGGAATTAAAATTTTGTCACCAATACCAGGGGTTCTCAAACTATTATTAGAGCCAAAATCCAATGGGTTTGTACTTGGTCTGCTTTCGCTAGACGGTAAAGTGGTTATTTCTGATATATACCTGTTATTCTGTAGCGGCCTTTGATAGGGTTTTCGGTAAACTAATTCGGGCTCAAGGGTAGACGCAGTACAAGATTTAGGGGGATGAAAATTTTCAGATCTTAGCTTCGTGTCTTCCAACACTCTACACAAACTTTTTAATTCAAACAGTGACAGGGGTTGCCTTAAGGCCAGCTGTTGCTGATAATAGGGTAATGAATTCCTAATAATTAATCTCAACTGAACGCCACTGTCTATCGGGTTTATAAATCTTTTAAACAAGTTTTCCATTACGGCTATATAAATCAAGGGTCTTTCGACTGCACCCTGAGTGTGTGATCTCACTTCGTCCCACAATGCTACTTCGTAATCGATAGGTAGGAAATTCAATCTTAAATGATAGATCAATTCGTCCCATGAATTTATGGACTCTCTTATAGAACGATACCATATTAAAACTTCTCCCTCAAACAATTTGTGGGAAAAATTTAGCAGACTTGCTTTAGGTATTTTATGTGCCATACAGAACTCTTCGACCTTTTCCAGGAAACTATGCAAGCTTTGATTTTTTCCGTTGTACTTGAAATTTAAACGGTTAAGAGGGGGTGATCTATAGTGGTTATCCTGAATAGCAAACGTTGAATTATGAACTGGGGGTAAATTTTGATTGTGACCTAATGGGTGCTGATTGTACAAGTTTTGAGCATATCGAGGGCCTGAAAAGTATGCATTTGAGTTGACACTGGTAGCAAAACTCTTCGCGATAACCGCATCACGGAGGACATTTGGGGGTAACGAGCTATTCTGAAAGTTGGGGTTGAAATTTTGCCATTGCGGCTCTATATTTGTGGGGATGTCTGGCAACTGAAATTATCAATGGTTGAACCTGGTGCTGCGGTTCCCAAACAACTATTAAAGAAACTATTTTGACCTTCGGAGGGTGCACTTTGCCAATGATGTGGTGCTACATCTTGGTACCGAACAGGGTTGGATCTAATCCATGCATTAAGGGGGTTGGCTGTGCACGTGACGTGCTTGAGCAGGGGGGAAAGTATTGTTTTGGAGGTTTCTCTCCTAAAACAGTTCGTTACGAGGGGTGAAGGAATGACTTACTCTTTGGGCATTAATTATTTGTCCATCTAGACTCTGGTTAAGGTAAACTTGCTCCTGCGAAGCAGATCCGCTAGCTGACTGATTAAGAAGTACATTTGAATGAATTTCGGCTCTATGGCTTTCTGAATTATTAGGGTTTTGTTCTCCCTCTGCGAAGGTAACTTTACGAGGGGCGGGGGCTGTGATAGAACTCTCAAAATTGCTTTCATTAGAACTTTCCGATGAGCTTTCGTCTGAATCTTGTAATTGTAATAAATTAGGATAATTATTTTGAGCTTTGAGCTTTAATTGACTAATGAGCGATATTGTTTGGTTTAATAATTCAGTTTTTAAATCCTGTTCCTCACCATTACTGGATGGAACACGATTTAATCTATTTTTGACATGAGTTAAACGGGTTATAAGTTTTTTAAAGTCAATATGGCGTTTGTCAGAGTTGAAAATATTTACGAGTCCCTGAAATAGTAACAGTTTTCTGCAGCAGATGTCTGCATTTTCCTGAAATTCCAACGGTGCCACTGGATGAGAGGTGATCGAATTGTCTTGTTCTGCTTTCATTATTTCTCGCAGGAGTGATTTTAGTCGGATGACGTTGCAGTTTGGTTCAGGCTCGATTCCTCTTGAAAGAAGTTCAAATGTGAGTTCATCCTTCCAAAGATAGCTTGGATTAATTTTTGACATTTTTCTTACCTAAAACTTCCAAGTACAATTAAAATACAATCAAAATGGTACCTTTGGTATAAGCAAAGACACTGATAAAATGCTTTGATTTGCAATAGCTATATAGATGAGAAAGAAATAGAAAATAATTTTTTCTGGAAAATGTTGGAATCAACTATATACTACCTACGACTCAGCTGACTGAACAAAAGTTATTTTTAGCCCCACGTTGTAGGCGCCAATTTGAAATGAAAAAAATAAAAATTATGAAATTAAAAGAATTTAATAGAACTTGTCGATTTTGTTTTTTCTTTTGGTATTTTATTGACAACTAAATAGTACTTAATTATTTTGAATGTTCTTCTATTTTATGATTAATAAATAAATGATGATAATTATTGATTTTGTTGATGATTATATCCTTAGAGTTTTTTTCATTACACAATTAAGAGAACCACGGCTTCCCAGTTTCGTCTTTTCGGCTCTTAGAGCAGGGTCGTAGTTTGCATAAAGAAAGGTAGTTAAAATTACATTTCCAGAGTTTAAATTGGGCGCCAACCAGCCTTAAGTGACTGATAGAAAATGAAAAGATAGGTAAAAACAAAATGGTCGGCGTCAGTACCTCGTTTTCATGCGAATTATTCAAACAAATTTACCTGTTGTTCTGGGTTTTTTCTAGTGATGGGATAATTCGAATTAAAAATAATCGATAATCCGATTTTTGAAATAATCGTTATCATCCGATTATGAAAATATAATTCGAATTATTTAGTCGAATGATGAAAATCTGAATTCTAACGATTTAATCACTCAAAGCGTTCTGTATTCTGCCAAGCCATAACCCGTTGCGCTGGGAGTTACCTATAAGGAAATCGGTACGTCTCCTGGCAATAGTGCAGTGTTCTCACTTCTTTTTTCTTTTCTTATTTCAAATATTAATAGTTAACTCAGTAATATTAATAAAATTATCCAAATTATCATTATTTTATTTTGAGAATTTATTGAAATTATAGTATGAATGGATAGATAAACATTCACAGAATTTTCAAGATTATTTTAATTTTTAATTAACGGAAAGAAAACACCTATTTTATTTTAAAAATGAAAGTGATATATTAAAAACAAAACAGAAATAGGATAGCATCTTCTTTGACAAGGGAATGTCTAAAAAATCAAATATTCCTAAAACTAAAAAACAACACATTCGTAACATAAAGTCATTGTTCAAAACAAGAGTTAAAAGTGTTTAAAATCGAGGTTAAAACTTACGAAACTAAGCGCATGAATTTAAAAAAATTATGTAGTCTAAATTGTTGGGAAGGAGCCTACTTCTTCTTAGATTAGTCAACTGTCCTGCCTTCAAAAAAACTCGCTCAGATGGTACTGACGTGCACGGTACACACAAATACTTCATAGCAAGTTCATACAGTTCTGGCAATGTGAACTTGTTTCTTGCCCAGAAGTCCAGAGGATCTTTATTTCTTTCCAATGGCGGCATTTCTAAGTACTGCCTCACCATCAACGTTGCTATGGTAGAAGGTGTTGTAAATGTTGTAATACACGATAATTTCTGATCAAAATGAGACCAGATACTTTTTATTTGTTTTGTTTGGTGTTGTGGCTGTTGCTGTATTTCATCTGCTGTAATATTTTCTGTCTCCCCCCGTTGCATCTGATCTTTTATAACACTTTCTGCTTCTTTCTGTTCTTTTTTTTTGCTTATTATTAGTTGTGTAATTTCTTCTGTCACTAACTTCTGAGCCAAATTTTGTTTGTTTCAAAACTAGATAAACGACGCCTTACGGCATCAAGTACTTTTATTTTCAGCTCTTCACCAGTATTCGTTTGTGTTTTGAGAGTTCTTAATGTAAATTGAAATCCGCGTATAAGAGGAATAACTACTGACATTGTAGGATATTTCTCCCCAGAAAAAAACAGTGGTTAACTCGTTTGAGGGCTGCAAAACATGAACACAATCTTCCAGCAATTTCCAGTTTTCGGCATCTAAAGTCATTTGCAAAAACACTATGTTTAGAGTGGCCAACTAACGCTCGACATTTTTTTAGGATTTCGCCTAATCTCTCTACCGAAGATATAGCTTCCGTGATACTTAAATGAAGAGTATGAGCGATGCAGGAATGATGATGTTTCTGAAAACAATCGTTTATAGCTTTCTTTATATTTGCCCCATTGTCAGATACCACAGTTACAACTTTGTTGTTTACATTCCACTTGGTCGCAATTGTATTTAATTCCGTTGCAATGTTTTCGGCAGTATGAGAACCGTACATTTCATTTGTAGCCAAGACTCGTGCGTGACACTTATCTTCAAATATAAAGTGACAAGTAACGGTTATATATGCTTTGTTACTGTCAGAAGTCCAAATGTCCGTGGTTAAAGCAACATGCTTAACTTGATTTAAAACCGATTGCAATGATGAAGCAGCATCATTATAATATTTTGGAAGTAAATTATGTGTGAGCGTTTTCCTACTTGGTGGAGAGTAGCGAGGTTCAAGCTCACGAGAATATTCCAGAAAACCCTGGTTTTCTACCAAAGTTAAAGGATGGTAATCCTTGACTATCATCTTAACCAACTTGGAGTTAATTTTTGAGATTTTCGATTCTGATAGCTCGTTTGTTTCTTTTGTTCCAAATAATTTTAATTGTCTTGGTGGCCTAGCAAAAGGTTGGGCTGGCTTAAAGCTGCTTTTAGAGGTAGTGGAAGGACCTGGTGCTGCGTTGTTATCAAGGCATACTGATGTAATACCAGAAGGGTCTGATTGCGGTACTATGCTTTAACGTGATTTCCTGATTGCTCTTCGGATGTACCCGTGTCTTCTAATTCAGATAAAGATGTTTCTAATTTCACTGTTGGGTGTATTCTTAGAAGGTGTTGTTTCAAATTGGATGTTCCGCCAAAATATTTTATAATTTTTTTGCATATATTGCAAGCAGCCTGTATTGTGTCAACTTTATTAAAATAATTCCAAACCACTGATTTCTTTTTACTGCCCGGTCTCATTATTTACTATTTATTTATATAGGATAATATATTTTAAAATTTTAAAGAAAACTGGAAGTTAATATATTTCTAATAAAGCAAATAATAGACTAACGGCAACAGCGCGTTACTGGAGGAGAAACAAAAGCAACAAACCACCTCGACTATCAGCGGTCAGCGTCAGCGAGCAACTGTGATTAGGTAAATCACTCGAAATCGTTGAAATCATGCAGGAACAATAATTGGCGATCGGTAGCATTCGTTGGCGATGATCGCCCATAATCGATGTCTATTATGAGTGATATAATCTAAATTATAATTCGATTATCAAAATCACTCATAACCTGATAATCCGATTATTAAAATAATACGATTTTTCTCATCACTAGTTTTTTCCTATGGTATTTCATGTGAATTTTGATCTCCCATCGGGTTATATGTGATACTAATTACTAAATTTTAATCCAGAATGAGTCTGCAGCACTATAGTGCCTTATTTCTTAGCTTCAGCTTTCACATTACTTCACATGTGCCTCTTAAGGATTTTCGCGGAATAAAGGGGAGATTTCACTGTGCATTTTGGTTTTATTTACATTAGAATTGACCTTTGGACCTGTGCGAAATTTGCATGTCTCCTCGCCGCGCCGGTCAGCTGACATCGAAATATCGATCGATCGAGGCCTGACAGGACCGTAGTAGTTAAATTTACTGATTACTTCAATTAATAAAATTTAAGATTTATGCTTTTGGCTATTATTACGATAGGTTGTAACAATTGCAAAAAGATTGTTACAAAGTAAATAAAGAGAAAAAATTAAAAGGAGAAGAATATACAAATAGGAAAGGAATGATACGACCACCAAAGTCTCCAAAGCCCTTCATCTGCAAAAATACATGCCCTTTTAAGTGTAGTGAGATCATTTCTCAAAATGACAGACAACAAATTTTTTCCGGTTTTTGGGATATACAAGATTATAGAGGGCAAAATAGTTTTATAATTAATAATGTTAATAAAATTTCTAAAAAAAGAAAATACACCACAAGTTTAAACAGTCGAAGAACAAATACATTGGAGTATAACCTTTCCTATAATAAGAAAAAAAGAAGAACATGCAAGAAGTTTTTTTTATCAACACTTGACATTTCGGAAAAGAAGGTATTTAATGCTCTAAATCATGTGACAGAAGTCGCAAGTGCAAACGATGATAAAAGAGGTAAACACACTCCTACAAACAAGACGAATGAAAATATAATATCATCAGCAGTCAACTTTATTAGCAATTTACCAGCGGTGTCTTCCCACTATTGCAGAGCAAGTTCATCACGAAGATACCTTCCAACAGATATTGGAAACCTCTCGAAGCTTTATACAATATACAAAGAGCACTGCAATGCTAGAATGTGCAAGCCAGCTGGAGAAATAGTTTTTAAAGATATTTTCAGAAATAAATTTAATATTGGTTTTCATCTTCCAAAAAAAGACAAATGTGTCACATGTGAACAGTACAAAAGTAATCCCGAATTGGCAAAAAACGAAGAAATGAAAAATGATATGGCAAAGCACCATGCAGAAAAAAACATAATTAAAGAACACTTTAAGACTGATCAGACCAAGTCTAATACTCACGGTCATCTGTGTGCAACATTTGATTTACAAAAAGTATGTAACGGGGAAAAAACAATATGTTTTTTTATAACAGCCGAAAGTATTCGTACTTTAATTTTACCGTTTATGAAAGTGGAACAAAAAATACATATTGCTATCTGTGGGGCGAATGTGATGGTAAGCGAGGTTCCAATGAGATATGCAGCGTTTTATTTATGTATTTAAAACTAGTTGATGACCGCGGCAACGTTAAAACTCGGGCCCTTTACTGTGATTTTTGTCCGGGCCAAAATAAGAACCGACAAATAATTTGTATGCTTTTTTCTTTTCTAAATGAAGCGGTGAACATTGAAAACGTAACTTTAACATTTCTTCTCCCAGGACATACTATGATGCCCGTCGATTCAGTACATGCGACAATCGAGCACGAAGTTAGAAATAAAACTATCTGGGCCCCATCAGAGTGGGCTACTGTAATAACAAATTCTAGAAGCAAGCCAAAACCTTACGAAGTAATTGTCCTTAGTTATGATAATTTTCTTGACTGGAAAGCCATACAAAACAAACTCTGGCCACTTAATTAAAATATTACGGTGGAAGGAGAATCTGTAAAATTCAAACAAATAAGAAGGTTTCAATTTACGAAGTCGAATATTATTGGCTTTTTTTATGATTTGGGAAAAGGTGCTAAAAGACATGAAATAAACATGGTGAATAACAAACGAACACTAAGACAAACAGGCGAACTGCTACATAAATTGTATAAGACAAAAATAGGTTTACCTGATGCTAAATTTAAGGATCTTTAGGATCTATGTAAAAAAAAACATAATACCAAGTAGATATCACACAGAATATTTGTCAATGCCTCATAAAGCATCTATTCCTGACGTGCTCACCGAAACCGACGAAGAAGATGAGACCGAATAAGTTAATAGCGGTTAATAGTTTGCTTAATACACTAATTGTGTTTTATTCTGCATTTTCTTTTAGTTTTTTTTTTACCAAATAACCTACGTACTTGTTATTACTTATATTACATGTATTAAAATATATCAATATGTAAGCTTATGTTAAAACTGTATGGTCATGTTAAAACGAAATGTTTCACTTTGTTACTAAAGTAGTTTGCAATATTTAATTAACTTTGCCTTCAAATAACTTACACTATACTTGGCTTACGTTTGTCTGTAGTTTTTATTAATGACAATAACATAAGTTGACAAAAGGTCGTAAGCCACAAATTAACTTTCTTTTTCATGTCTTATTAAATCAACCGTTATTCCTTCTCTTTTAAAGTTTACCGCATTATAAACAAAAATATTGAAAAATTCATTTGATTTTTAAATTTAAACCAAAATTTAATTACGACCTAAACCCCATTCGGGTGTCTTTAATAACTTCAAGCCTTCCTAATTGACAATGTAATGAATGATCCCACTGTAATGGTATTGCCACAAGCAATACCACAAGAGCTCACATTTAGCCGGATATTTTTTATGCTTGGTATCGAACACTTACTTTACTGTTTTATTTTCAATTACTGCCCTAGCTTGAATATGAATAATTTTACCTTCTATCCAGGGTGTTTATTAAGTACTTGTACAAACTTTAAAGGGTGAATCTTTGACTAATTTTAAGATATAAAGTTCATATTAACATGGGTTCGCAACGGCTTGGTTTTTGGTCCAAAAAAAAATTCTTTATTTGGTTATTTCATGAAATTCGGGATACTGGGAGTACTGATGATGAGAAACTCAATTATTTACTTAGTTGTACTTATTTAATGTTAGTACTTGTTTAATGTTAGATGGCGCCACATACAGTGTTGCATCTGGATTTAAATAACCATAACTTTTTTGTGTCACCCTGCATCTAATTTTTAACTAGGCAGACCTATTCTCCATTCAATTCGATCTGTCCGACAAAATCACTCAAGCTTCGCTCTCGTGATTGTGAGGAACAGCTCTCGTTAAATTTTCTGAAAGTAAGTATGAGATAGCAAGCATAAAAAATATCAGGCTCATAATCTGAGCTCGAATGGTATTTAGTAAGTCAATTCCACGAATAGGAATGGAATTTTCTATTTCGTTATTTTTTTCCTTTTCGTCAATTGTCCCAAACCGCTGCATGTTAAAAAATACTTTTTTATTTAAAAATCGACTTTAAAACAGCTTAAACAATTATTTAGTATTTGTGACAATTATTGCCTGACAGATAATTTAATAACTAGTTTAAAATGCAATTTTTACCACGGTAACGATTGGAGGAGCAGAAAATATATCCGATTTTTTTATCCAGTTACATTTTCTCTTCCTTCCTTTTTATCCGACAGCAAACTACGATTTTTGACATTTCAAATGGGACTATTTATATATGAGTGGAATTGCCATGCTAATAATATTTGCATAGCCTTTACTACCAATACTTTTAGTTTTATGGATTGACTCCCTAAAAAGAACCATTGAAATAACTAATTTGATACAAACTTATTAAAGGGGAAAAAATTACATTTTTTAAAGTAAACAGTGACTTTAATATTGGGTTACTGCTGAATTTTACAATAAAAATTTGGTACCAAAGTAGTAAAAAAAATGTGGTAGACAGTTTGTAAGAAGGGCGCATTATTGATTACATTTCCATAGCCTCTGATGGCACATTGCCCTCTGCATCTGACTCTTTATCTGCCTCTGAAGAAGTACTTTTCCTAGTGGTGATCCTAGAAGTGATAATTATTGTTCTAATAACTTTAACCTAAAAAACAAGATAGACTATAAAAAAATTAGACTTAAAATAGAAACCTACTTTAAAAAAGCTCGAAAAGCAAAAAATATTATTTTTGATTTAAATCAATATTCTTGTAGTTACTTTTGCTTGCCCAGACATTTAAAAGCTGAACATAAGACCATAAGTAAGTTGATTACTGTATCGAGAATATGTTATATCATTTACATTATTTCATACAAATTAGAGAATTTTTAGTGCGTTTTCTTTTATTTTTTAATCTTTATATTTAGGTATTTATTTCTTTGCCGTGTCTCTTAATAATTATAAACAAATTTGTTAAAATTTTATTCTGAAACCGTAAAACGATATAGAACGTTTTTCTGAAATATCTCATTTGGTCTACACTCTTAACCTTTATCTGTTTTTAGCATCGAAAACAAGAAACTACTTAGGTGTTACTTAATACTTTTTCCAAAAGTTTTATTTCACCTGTCTTCCCCCACCCGCACAATTTTTTTTCTTTAAAATATAAAGATTAAAATTGGAAGTGGTTAAAAAAACTTACAGATCATTTTATTTCTGTAACAACATACCTCTTTGGAGGAGTCCCATCTATGGTCGAGTCAGAACTAAAACAAAGGGGATTCAATTTATAAGTAAGAAAAAAATGTTACTTGCGTAGCTATACCTATATTCTATTGAAATAATTTTTCTACTTCACAACATAAACGTCTAATATCACATAATTTGTAACTTTTTCAGGTAGAGTTAAAGGGACGATTTTTTTACTAAGCCTGACACAAAGTATAGGTCACCCGAAAGTTTACTGATAGCTTCAAAACAAAATGTGTTTAGAATCTGTGTGTGAGCAAAATATAAAAACATAATAAAAACAATCATCCTATTTAAAATATTAAAGCTGACAACTACTTTCCCTATAACCACAAGGGTTAACTCCACTTTTTAAGTACTTCACTCCGTTTTCTTCTATGCAAAAATCGTCTTCATTAAAGTGCTTTGAATTTACCAAAGCTCTTTGTGGTAATGGTTTGTTCTCTTCAAACCCGACTAAAGTAAACCATCATTTTCTACGTACGGGGAAATCTTAAATATAATAATAATTGAAATCTATTTTATTGATTGAACATTTTCCTGTAACAATGTATCAATACTGAACAATTTGTACATTATGTAATGTTTAAAATAATACTAGGTAGGAGGAGAGGCCGGCGACTCTTTTATACCATGAAAAACAACTAAAATATGAAGTTAATAAGTTAATAAACATAAACCTAAACTTTTTTACGCACATTTTATAACAAGTACCTAACAAATTAAGATTCTTCATTAATGTATTTTTAATTAATTATTCTACAATTTTTGCCAATCTAACCTATTTAAAAGAATAGTGACTTTGTTGTTTAAAGCGCAATATTTTTATAATAGCCCTGTTAAAATTAAATTAATATGCTGTTTAGCATCGACATTAAAAAAATACCTTTATGAACCGCTACTGTTGGTGGAATTATCAATGAAAGCTTTATGTCATAAATACATACTTGTGAAAAGAAAATCCAGGCACTAAATCGGTTATTTTGCAAACCTGACACTATCTCATAATATTGTAATATTATAATTATCTCACAAAACAATTAATCACAATAATCTCACCACTAAATTATTTTATAAAGCCGAAAGAGCTTTATAATGTCAAAATTGTGACATTTAATTTTTTTTATTTTCGCTTGCTACCGCTAGGAGGCAGACGTGGCCACATTTTGCGGATTCTACAGCAGTGTTGAATAGTCCGAATTATAAAGCTACAGTTCTAACTGTAAAGTTAATTTTTGATTGACTGCCAGCCAACAGGTTTTCTTAAAACCGGCATTATGCGCGGCCATAGCACTAGTAAATACCAAATAGTTAGAAATTGAGTCAATTTAAGCTGAAATAAAACCCAAAAGGGGTACATTTTGGATTCTTTGGCAACAGTGTGTAAATATTTTCACCGTGGAACTCGCGAGGAACCTGGCGGAGTTTTGCATTTGACGTCTTGTGTGCTTGTTATGATAAAAGAGCGAGCGACGTCTATCTTTGCTTTATCGTCATTGGTTATTCCAAGCCAGCAGATTCTAATCAGTTTATAGAAAATTTTGTTAGTGATGTAAGTCAGATTATAAATGAAGGTTTGGTTTATAAGGGCATAACATACAAAGTTTCCATCCGTTGCTTAATAGCAGGTGCACCAGCAAAGTCTTTTATTACAAAAACTAAAGGCCACACAGGATATTGTAACTGTACAAAGTATGAACAGGAAGGTAACTACATAGATGGTCGAATGAGTTTTCCATTGATTTTTTGTCGAAAGCGAACTAAAGAATTTGGAGTACCATATGGGTACCACCCTTATAACAAATGTTCCTGGATTTGATGTAGTAGCTGATATACCTCTTGACCACATGCATTTAGCTTGTATTGGGGTAGTAAAAAAAATATTCCATTGTGGATTAAAGGCCCATTACATGTACGTTTGTCAGGTTAGGCAAAAATTAACATAATATCAAAAAATTTGCTTGCCTTCAAACTTTTTATTCCTAAAGAGTTTGTCAGAAATCCGCAAGAAATTAGTAATTATAGCAGTTGGAAATCTACTGAATTACGGCAATTTCTTTTATAGACAAGTCCTATAGTATTATCTATTAGTTCTATCATTTATAACCACTTTATGACACTATATGTTGCTATTAGAATTTTCTGCAGTACTTCTCCCTCTGATGCTGAACCACTTCAATATGGCCATGAACTAATTAAACATTTTATCGAATCATTTACATTTATCTATGGGGAACAGGTTGTGTCACATAATGGTTTAATTCATCTTAAAGATTATGTTGAACGATTTGGTAACCTTGATTCATTCAGTGCATTCCCCTTTGAAAATATTATGAAAATTCTAAAATAATTTATTGGTAAACCAAAGCAACCTTTGCAACAAATTCAAAGGCGTTATAGTGAAATGAACATGGCAAAGCCATCTACAAACGCAGACGGTGGGCAAGATTGTGTTTCCAAAATTCCGTATCATACAGATAGCCCATTGATTTCCAGTCTTAGTTTTAGTGAACAGTTACGACATGCAGATCTTAAAATGGATTTTTTCATTAAAAATGCCAGATATTTGTTGTATTATGGATGAATCAGTTGTTCAAATACATAATATTGCATACTGCAACAACAGTACAGGGACATTTTTTTAAGTGTCTCACCCGATTGGCGATTTTCCTGCTGACTATCATAAAAAACAAATTACATATTTCTCAATGATTTTCGATAAGGAAGCCGAATTTAATGTCAAAACAAAAAAAACATAGATTTACAAATTTGACAGATGAGACGCCATTTTGAATTTTCTTAAATGGCAACCCCCATAAATAACCACACGATTGGATTGCATTTGGCGATCCGATTCTAAAACTATATAGTTGTTGACACTTATTTTCAGCCGTTTCGGAAATACGGGCGTTCCTAATTTGCCTCCATCGATTTTGTCTTTTAAGTGTCTCACCCCTTTAATAAATAGACCTTCTAAGGTGAACACCCTAATTTTTTTCACAGTGACACAATTTCGCGTGAGCAAGCGATCTACGCTATAGTCAAATCCGACAGATGTCAAAAAGTTACAGATACGACGCCATCTTGAATTTTTTTAAATGACAACCCTCATAAATAACTAGACGATGGGATTGCATTTGACGATCCGATTCTAAAACTATATAGTTGTTGACACTTGTTTTCAGCCGTTTCGGAAATACGGGGGTTCCTAATTTGCCTCCATCGATTTTGTCTTTAAGTGTCTCACCCCTTTAATAAATAGACCTTCTAAGGTGAACACCCTCATTTTTTTCAGTGACATAATTTCCCGTGAGCAAGCGATCTACGCTATAGTCAAAGCCGACAGACGTCAAAAAGTGACAGATATGACGCCATTTTGAATTTTTTTAAATGGCAACCCTCATAAATAACTAGACGATTTAATTGCATCTGGCGATCCGATTCTAAAACTATATAGTTGTTGATATTTATTTTCAGCCGTTTCGGAAATACGGGGGTTCCTAATTTGCCTCCATCGATTTTGTCTTTTAAGTGTCTCACCCCTTTAATAAATATACCTTCTAAGCTGAACACCCTAATTTTTTTTATAGTGACATAATTTCGCGTGAGCAAGCGATTTACGCTATAGTCAAATCCGGCAGATGTCAAAAAGTGACAGATACAACGCCATTTTGAATTTTTTTAAATGGCAACCCCCATAAATAACTAGACGATTGGATTGCATTTGGCGATCCGATTCTAAAACTATATAGTTGTTGACACTTATTTTCAGCCGTTTCGGAAATACGGGGGTTCCTAATTTGCCTCCATCGATTTTGTCTTTAAGTGTCTCACCCCTTTAATAAATAGACCTTCTAAGGTGAACACCCTCATTTTTTTCACAGTGACATAATTTCCCGTGAGCAAGCGATCTACGCTATAGGCAAAGCCGACAGACGTCAAAAAGTGACAGATATGACGCCATTTTGAGTTTTTTTAAATGGCAACCCTCATAAATAACTAGATGGTTTAATTGCATTTGGCGATCCGATTCTAAAACTATATAGTTGTTGATATTTATTTTCAGCCGTTTCGGAAATACGGGGGTTCCCAATTTGCCTCCATCGATTTTGTCTTTTAAGTGTCTCACCCCTTTAATAAATAGACCTTCTAAGCTGAACACCCTAATTTTTTTTACAGTGACATAATTTCGCGTGAGCAAGCGATTTACGCTATAGTCAA
The DNA here is from genome assembly GCA_963920685.1 of Polydrusus tereticollis. Classification (NCBI taxonomy): domain Eukaryota; kingdom Metazoa; phylum Arthropoda; class Insecta; order Coleoptera; family Curculionidae; genus Polydrusus; species Polydrusus tereticollis. The sequence goes on along the minus strand of OY987330.1, from coordinate 81,413,595 downwards.
ATCCGGCAGATGTCAAAAAGTGACAGATACGACGCCATTTTGAATTTTTTTAAACGGCAACCCCCATAAATAACCACACGATTGGATTGCATTTGGCGATCCGATTCTAAAGCTATATAGTTGTTGACACTTATTTTCAGCCGTTTCGGAAATACGGGCGTTCCTAATTTGCCTCCATCGATTTTGTCTTTTAAGTGTCTCACCCCTTTAATAAATAGACCTTCTAAGGTGAACACCTTAATTTTTTTCACAGTGACACAATTTTCCGTGAGCAAGCGATCTACGCTATAGTCAAATCCGACAGATGTCAAAAAGTTACAGATACGACGCCATCTTGAATTTTTTTAAATGGCAACCCTCATAAATAACTAGACGATTGGATTGCATTTGGCGATCCGATTCTAAAACTATATAGTTGTTGACACTTATTTTCAGCCGTTTCGGAAATACGGGCGTTCCTAATTTGCCTCCATCGATTTTGTCTTTAAGTGTCTCACCCCTTTAATAAATAGACCTTCTAAGGTGAACACCCTCATTTTTTTCAGTGACATAATTTCCCGTGAGCAAGCGATCTACGCTATAGTCAAAGCCGACAGACGTCAAAAAGTGACAGATATGACGCCATTTTGAATTTTTTTAAATGGCAACCCTCATAAATAACTAGACGATTTAATTGCATCTGGCGATCCGATTCTAAAACTATATAGTTGTTGATATTTATTTTCAGCCGTTTCGGAAATACGGGGGTTCCTAATTTGCCTCCATCGATTTTGTCTTTTAAGTGTCTCACCCCTTTAATAAATATACCTTCTAAGCTGAACACCCTAATTTTTTTTATAGTGACATAATTTCGCGTGAGCAAGCGATTTACGCTATAGTCAAATCCGGCAGATGTCAAAAAGTGACAGATACGACGCCATTTTGAATTTTTTTAAATGGCAACCCCCCTAAAAATAAGCACACGATTGGATTGCATTTGGCGATCCGATTCTAAAACTATATAGTTGTTGACACTTATTTTCAGCCGTTTCGGAAATACGGGCGTTCCTAATTTGCCTCCATCGATTTTGTCTTTTAAGTGTCTCACCCCTTTAATAAATAGACTTTCTAAGCTGAAAACTCCAATCTTTTTGCTGGTAAGTTGTATCTTAATGAAAATGTTATCCCACATATAATTTAATTTAAACAACAAGAAACAGTACATGTTTTTTTAAAAAAATTATTAAATTTCTATTATCAAGCTCTAACAAGTAAAGTGAATTATTATTGATTATTATAGTGAATGGCTTTAAACAAAAGGTTTTATTTTTACCCCTAGCGCCACTTAAAATGACAAAATGTTTTAGTATTTTCTTTAACATATTTTATGCACTTTAGTTTATTATATATCATACAGGGTGTCCCACGGTGGATGGCGTATTAGGCGTTTATGGAGAACTAAATAACGGATCATTTTGAAAATTTGGCAACCCGGATAAAAGATCATGATATACAGTTTAAAAATATTTTTGACTATGCGGTGTTGCCGCTTCTACTCTAAACCGGTGACAACATTACTATTTTAAATAGAACACCCTGTATATTCTTCAATTATCAAATTCCGAATATAATTATGAGCAACTTCTCTTAATATTTTCCTATACCTATCTGTAGCCGTTTTTCGGGAATAAATTAATTTCAATTTTTTTTTACGAAAAAAGGACTTCCAATAAATTATAATACCTCCCTCCTATTAAAAAAATTTGAGCTGAAATTAGGGTCATACCTGAACAATGCATCTAGGCATTTGATCTTTTGGTCACATCTTAGTCTAAGTATACAGGGCGGTACAGAAATTAATTTATGTCGGTAACTTACAAAAAAGCCAGAAAAATTATTTTTTTAAATGGAACACCCTGTATAATAATACGGATTTGAAAAGCCAATAAAACTAGCTTTCAGAGTATGTATACTTTGCCTAATACCTAAGTTCAAGTTTCCGATTTATTAGCGTTTATTCCTAAAACTTCATAAATCGACAAACTTTCAACGGTTTTAATAGTAGTGGGCTATGAAAACAAATTTTTTGTTACATAGTCACCATGGCAACTTGTTTTATAGAAATGTAATTTTTTAAATAATTGTGATTTGAGTACCTACGATGTCGGAAAATAATAATTACTCTAATACAGTTTTAATGAATTTATTTATTTTCCATGGACAGTGTGATAAAATAATTAGCAGAACCTGCAGAAAATTTAATGAAATGTATCCGAATTTACCGCAGATGAATAACAAAAAAATTGTTCGGCTTCAGAACAATTTTAGACAGTTTGGATCAATTCAGAATGCAACAAATAATAACAAAAATAATAAAAAGTATCAAATCGAACTAGATAATCAAATACGATAAAAGTAAAATAGACTATTAATAAAAATAAATGGACTATTTTTTAAGCAATTGTTCAAAATGTTGGCCATTAACTTCTAGACACTTTAATAAACAGGTATTGACACCATCCGTTGTAGCACTTTAAAGTTCATTCGCATCACGGTCGTTGAACGCTTGGATGACTCAATGCTCCAGTTCTTCTTTGGTATTCACAGGTGTTTTCTATATTTTCTCCTTCAATTCACCCCACAAGTAAAAGTCTAAAGGGGTTATATCAGGTGATCTTGGTGGCCAATTCCATGGTCCTAAGCGTCGAAACCATCAATCATCGTATATCCTTCTAAGCTCCACAGATACTTCAGCGGTACAATGTGCAGGAGCTCCGCTAAGTTGATACCAGCACCTCCTGTACTCTTCAAGTGAGAGACTATCCGTAAAGATTTCAACTATTGTGTTTAAAATATCTACATATTTTCCAGAGTTTAGGTTTTCATCGTAAATCACATACCTACCTCACTTGATTATCCATTATTAAGCAGAATACATTGAAACTGAATTTATCTTGAAAACCTGCCTCTCTTGTGACATGGGGATTCTCATTCGCCCAAAAGTGGCGATTGTGACGATTGAAAATGCCCTCCCTCGAAAATTTGGATTCGTCAGTCTATATAATTTTACTTAAGAAATTTGGATCTTCCTGGATATGCACTAGCATCATTTCGCAAAACTCTACTCTCTTTTAACTATCTTCAGGCTTAAGAGCTATGAACTCTGGTAAATTTATAATCATGCATTCCATGTCTCCTTAGAATTGTTTCTACCGATGAATGTGCAATGTTTAAGCCTTCTTCGGCGCTGCGCACGGAAGCGTAAGGATATGCAACAAAGTATGCCATAACATTAATTTCATTCTCCTCATTAGAAGTCACGGGTCTGGGCAAGTTTCTTGGTGCTTTTAAAATTGATCCAAACTGTCTAAAATTGTTCTGAAGCCGAATAAATTTTTTGTTATTCATCTGCGGCAAATTCGGATACATTTCATTAAATTTTCTGCAGGCTCTACTAATTATTTGATCACACTGTCCATGGAAAATAAATAAATTCATTAAAACTGTATTAGAGTAATTATTATTTTCCGCCATCGTAAGTACTTAAATCACATTTATTTAAAAAATTACATTTCTATAAAACAAGTTGCCATGGTGACTATGTAACAAAAAATTTGTTTCCATAGCCCACTACTATTAAAACCGTTGAAAGTTTGTCGATTTATGAAGTTTTATGAATAAACGCTATTAAATCGGAAACTTGAAGTTAGGTATTATGTACAATTTTTCTGGCATTTTTGTAAGTTACCGACATAAATTAATTTCTGTACCGCCTAAATGCATTGTTCAGGTATGACCCAAATTTCAGCTCAAAATTGTTTAATAGGAGGGAGATATTAAAATTTATTGGAAGTTCTTTTTTTCGTCAAAAAAAAATTGAAATTAATTGATTCCCAAAAAACGGCCACAGATAGGTATAGGGAAATATTAAGAGAAGTTGCTCATAATTATATTCGGAATTCAAAAATTGAAGAATATACAGGGTGTTTTATTTAAAATAGCGATGTTTTCACCGGTTTAGAGTAGAAGCGGCAACACCGCATGATCAAAAATATTTTTAAACTGTAGATCATGATCGTTTATCCCGATTGCCAAATTTTCAAAATGATTCGTTATTTAGTTCTCCATAAACGTATAATACGCCATCCACCGTGGGACACCCTGTATAACTATTGGGAAAAGTAAAAAAAGGCAGTTGGGTGCCACTAGAATGATTAAGATATCCTATTGCATGTCTAGTCGAAGCAAATAAAAAGTAAGGATTATTAATTTAACGAATAGAAATTAAAATTCGTTGTTATTTGTTTTGTGCAATTGTCTTTTAGAAATTAGCGAATTGTAAACAATAAAATTAACTAAAATAAAATTACAAAAACTTTGGGTTTAAGAAATTTGCTTATAGAATATCCTACCTTTCTCTATGGTTGTTGGTCAGGGTATAAGTTTACATACAAATTTAAGTATTCTCCCTTGCATTATCTAATTACTTTTAACCCGGCGTTTCTCAACTTTTATTGTTTGCTATCAAATTTTTATTCACAATTCTCATCGTAGATCGAAATTTCACAATCAATAAAATTCGTTGTAACATGTAAATAAAACGTATTAATTATTGTCAGCTAAAAGTAAAATGATATAAGAAAATAACTAAGGCATCAGGCATGCTATATTGAATTTTAACAATTTTTGATATTTATGATGCCCAGTAACTCTTTATAATTTCACTGCCTTCCCGTTTTCCTCTTCGCCATATCGGTAACGTCATGTTCAAACTAATAAAAAATTAAACGTCTAGTAACATTTGACATTATCATTAAGAATTTTTTCTAAATAACTTTTAATTTCGTTATTAATTAGACAATACTTAAATTCGTGGTAGTCAATAAGAGAACCTTCAAAAAAGTCGAATGTAATTTTGTGGCAAAAAATTGGGAAGCCAATATTTGAGGGTAGCAAAATTTACATGTGATTTCCAGTGGCCAGTTTGGCGGTGCATCATCCGGTATGTGCCCTCTGGCTATTTTTATTACTATTTAATTTGAAAATTAGCCTTAATTAAAAATACTGATAGACTGGCAACCAACTATAATATGAAGTTGGCCTTTTTTGTATATATAGTTTTCCATCTGCCTATACCAGTGCTGATAGTATCTCCAGACGGCTAGAAATGGAGATTGAGCATTTTGTTATTTAAATCCAGAATTTTTAAACTTGTTTTTAATTGTGGTATTGAAGTTAATTATTAATATTAAATACATTATCCATTACTGATACAATCTTATATATAAATGTAATATATCAGTGTGAACGTTTATTTTATTTTGCAGAATGCATTTTTTGTTTCAGTAACTTTATTAATTTCTTTATAATATTTTTTTTCGATATGCTAACAGGTATCACGCCTTTCTAGGGGGGTTCGCCCCACAGGTTAAAAAACGCTGCTTTTTGGTTGAACAAAACATTTATAGTACTTGCCTAAAAACTGCTGGAGCCTATATTTATGTAAAATTTAATAAACACACTTATTAACGATAACGAAAATTGCGCAATAACATATAAAAATAACTGTGCCACTATTGCTGTATATGTATAAAATATTCATAAAACGTTAGGGTTTATATTTAAAGTTCTAGCAATCAGGTGCAATTAAAAAAAAACTAACCCAATCCGTTAGCAAAGGATTTGGGCATATTAAAATTATATTCATCTTTAACTAGGTTTATGTTTTAATTTGTAATCAGAACATGTTTCGACATTACAAAAAATATAAAAGCATAAAATTAATAAATTTTAAAAGTATAACAGTAATAACCAAGCAACTAACATTGAAGACAATATTATTTATAATTACAATTAAATATTAATAACAAGACGCATTTTTACCATTTAAGAGTCATGAACTTCTTAGTTAAAGATTCTTATATACACTTTTATAAATAAAAATACTAGTCGACCCTAGCCAGCCTCTTTGGTAGAAATGCAGATTGTCGTAATTGTTGAATCTGTTTTTTCTTTGTATATATTTCAATATTGCAGTGGGTTCTTGATCAGCAATGAAAATACATGTTCATTTAACCGATGGAGGCAAATTAGGAACCCCCGTATTTCCGAAACGGCTGAAAATAAATATCAACAACTATATAGTTTTAGAATCGGATCGCCAAATGCAATCCAATCGTCTAGTTATTTATGAGGGTTGCCATTTAAAAAAATTCAAGATGGCGTCGTATCTGTCACTTTTTGACATCTGTTGGATTTGACTATAGCGTAGATCGCTTGCTCATGCGAAATTATGTCACTGTGAAAAGAATTAAGGTGTTCAGCTTAGAAGGTCTATTTATTAAAGGGGTGAGACACTTAAAAGACAAAATCGATGGAGCCAAATTAGGAACCCCCGTATTTCCGAAACGGATGAAAATAAGTGTCAACAACTATATAGTTTTAGAATCGGATCGCCAAATGCAATTTAATCGTGTGGTAATTTATGAGGGCTGCCATTTAAAAAAATTCAAGATGGCGTCGTATCTGTCACTTTTTGACATCTGTTGGATTTGACTATGGCGTAGATCGCTTGCTCACGCGAAATTATGTCACTGTGAAAAGAATTAAGGTGTTCAGCTTAGAAGGTCTATTTATTAAAGGGGTGAGACACTTAAAAGACAAAATCGATGGAGGCCAATTAGGAACCCCCGTATTTCCGAAACGGCTGAAAATAAGTGTCAACGACTATATAGTTTTAGAATCGGATCGCCAAATGCAATCCAATCGTCTAGTTATTTATGAGGGTTGCCATTTAAAAAAATTCAAAATGGCGTCGTATCTGTCACTTTTTGACATCTGTTGGATTTGACTATAGCGTATATCGCTTGCTCACGCGAAGTTATCTCACTGTGAAAAAAATTGAGGTGTTCAGCTTAGAAGGTCTATTTATTAAAGGGGTGAGACACTTAAAAGACAAAATCGATGGAGGCAAATTAGGAACCCCCGTATTTCCGAAACGGCTGAAAATAAGTGTCAACGACTATATAGTTTTAGGATCGGATTGCCAAATGCAATCCAATCGTCTAGTTATTTATGAGGGTTGCCATTTAAAAAAATTCAAAATGGCGTCGTATCTGTCACTTTTTGACGTCTGTCGGATTTGACTATAGCGTAGATCGCTTGCTTACGCGAATTTATGTCACTGTAAAAATAACTAGGGTGTTCAGCTTAGAAGGTCTATTTATTAAAGGGGTGAGACACTTAAAAGACAAAATCGATGGAGGCAAATTAGGAACCCCCGTATTTCCGAAACGGATGAAAATAAGTGTCAACAACTATATAGTTTTAGAATCGGATCGCCAAATGCAATTCAATCGTGTGGTTATTTATGAGGGCTGCCATTTAAAAAAATTCAAGATGGCGTCGTATCTGCCACTTTTTGACATCTGTCGGATTTTACTATAGCGTAAATCGCTTGCTCACGGGAAATTATGTCACTGTGAAAAAAACTAGGGTGTTCAGCTTAGAAGGTCTATTTATTAAAGGGGTGAGACACTTAAAAGACAAAATCGATGGAGGCAAATTAGGAACGCCCGTATTTCCGAAACGGCTGAAAATAAGTGTCAACGACTATATAGTTTTAGAATCGGATCGCCAAATGCAATCCAATCGTCTAGTTATTTATGAGGGTTGCCATTTAAAAAAATTCAAAATGGCGTCGTATCTGTCACTTTTCGACGTCTGTCCGATGGAGGCAAATTATGAACCCCCGTATTTCCGAAACGGCTGAAAATAAGTGTCAACAACTATATAGTTTTATAATCGGATCGCCAAATGCAATCCAATCGTCTAGTTATTTATGAGGGTTGTCATTTAAAAAAATTCAAGATGGCGTCGTATCTGTCACTTTTTGACATCTGTCGGATTTGACTATAGCGTAGATCGCTTGCTCACGCGAAGTTATCTCACTGTAAAAAAAATTGAGGTGTTCAGCTTAGAAGGTCTATTTATTAAAGGGGTGAGACACTTAAAAGACAAAATCGATGGAGGCAAATTAGGAACCCCCGTATTTCCGAAACGGCTGAAAATAAGTGTCAACAACTATATAGTTTTATAATCGGATCGCCAAATGCAATCCAATCGTCTAGTTATTTATGAGGGTTGTCATTTAAAAAAATTCAAGATGGCGTCGTATCTGTCACTTTTTGACATCTGTCGGATTTGACTATAGCGTAGATCGCTTGCTCACGCGAAATTATGTCACTGTGAAAAAAATTAGGGTGTTCACCTTAGAAGGTCTATTTATTATAGGGGTGAGACACTTAAAAGACAAAATCGATGGAGGCAAATTAGGAACCCCCGTATTTCCGAAACGGCTGAAAATAAGTGTCAACAACTATATAGTTTTAGAATTGGATCGCCAAATGCAATCCAATCGTGTGGTTATTTATGGGGGTTGCCGTTTAAGAAAATTCAAAATGGCGTCTCATCTGTCAAATTTGTAAGTCTATGTATTTTTTGACATTAAATTCGGCTTCCTTATCGAAAATCATTGAGAAATATGTAATTTGTTTTTTATGATAGTCAGCAGGAAAATCGCCAATCGGGTGAGACACTTAAAAAAATGTCCCTGTACATCTTACGTAATAATAGGAAAGGAGTATTTAACAGCTACCATGTCCATCTTCATGTTTCATGTTTCTATGTTGAAAATTTATGCAATACTTATGGAATGTGGCCTGTATCTTAAGTAACTGCGAAATGTCTAAGTGTGCCTCATAACAACGGATATGCGGTGTTTCCACTACGACATAACTGATATACTTTAACACCACAAAAGTAATTAGTACTTGTATTACCTTATGTAAGTATAGCATTAAAAAATTATTTTGCTCAAAAAAATGTTCCTAGGTAATTAAAATCTTAAATAATGGGCAGATCGTGGTGTGTAGTCGAGTTTAATGATGAAGCTCAAATTGTTCCTCAAATATGAATGGAGGAAGACAAATGCTATTGGCCAACGACCTTGAAATGCGCCAGTTAACAAAAATGATTTGAAAAGTCAGTAAAGGATTACAAACAGCCAGAAAAGTCATGGGAACTGCATGATATGCGTATTTTGGGGGTTTATGGTAATGTGAAAATATTTTACTAAATTATTATTTATTTTAAGACCATTTCATTACTCTTTCTTTTATTTGAAAAATAGTCTATTCTTGCAGTGGATTCGAGTCGATGTGTAAAGTAAAGTAAACATTCTTTTGTATGAAAACACACACCAAGTACTGCGTGGTCCACGAAAGATGACCCAGTACCTTTTCTAGGAAACTGTAAGAGTTATAAAAGAAAGCTATAACGAAAACCAAATAAAATTTTAATAATTAGAAACTTATAAAAAGCGAAAAATAATAACTTTCATTTTCAGACTTTAGGTCACCTGATCTAACTTGCCTGGATTTTTATTTGTGGGGAAGATTAAAGGATATGGTAGATTTAAGTAAACCGACCACTAGGGAGAATATGGGAGCTAATAAGGAACGCCATTAACAGTATTTCAATGGCTGAAGTAGAGACTGCTGCTCTATCTACACATAGCAGGTTACAGCTCTATATCACAGGACGGACGACATTTTGAACACTTTGTTAAGTGCATACATTCAACTAGAGAAACACACTGGAAAGGTGGCTATCGCGCCTACTTATGGGATTATTTGTGTCAGGCGCAGTAGAAAGAGAAGGAGAATACAAGAGGGATTTCTATCTCTCTCCATGACGTTATTGTTTACCGGCTGTTTTGACGACACGTTGATTTGTTTTTGCAATTTTTCGATTTGTTTCATTTCTTTTTATTGTCGTAAAAGGTCAGTAAGAGATAATAAACGTTATAGTGTGTAAAAATCATTAAAAATGGTCGTTAATTGCGTAGCATATGGGTGTAAAAATGTATACTCCAAAAATCCAAACATACAGTTTCACACGTAAGTAAATTGTAAAAATATTTATATATATATATATATAATATGTGTTTAAAATGACATGTTTTGTACTGTTTTTACATTGGAATGAATCCATTGTTATAGATGTCCTTTTAAAATAATAGAAATACTACAATTGTGGATAAGTGCAATAAGACGAGAATCTTGGAAGCCAGCTCGTACAAGCAGACTTTGTAGTGAACATTTTAACAATAGTAATTACCAAATAAGACCTGGCTCATCAGATAAATTGTTAAAATTGGATGCAGTTCCTAATGTCTTCCATTTTCCTAAACATTTGCAAAATCACTCTAATAAACGACGAGTTTTAGAATATTGCAATAGAATAATTGGACCCCGTTATGCAAAAGGGAACCAACCGCCAATTTCCGAAAATCTCTGATTTTACCATTATGCGAACCAGTCGATGTTGCTCTAACGATCTGCAATACAGATCCAAATATTTTGCATATTAGCGCCATCTGTATAGCATAGAACCAACTTGCAAAACTAAAAATATTAGAATAAAAGTTTGCTGTAAGGATCCAAAGTTGTTTGGATCCTTTTTACAGTAATTTTTATTCTATTTGTAGAGCAAGTTGGAACCAGGGTTATTTGGGTCTTTTTTGCGAATTTAATGAAGTGACTTTATTTGTACGTGTTATGTTATGTGACTTTATTTGTTAAGTGTTTTTAGCCGGTAGAGATTTCCTTCAACATGTTTAAACCAAATATAGTTTCTCAAAGGGTTCAAAAGATATTATACAACACAAAGTTATTGTCACAGTCATCTTTAGCTGAAATACATCCTAATCAGGTGGGTTTACGTTTATTTTAAAAATTATTATTTCCTAACCTAAAAATTATAATTTTAATAGACTTTTTTACAATCATACTGCTTCAACAATTTGCAAAGACTGTTTCAAAAAACTGTGTGTATAAAGTTTTTTATTTACAACAAAAATTGTAAAAAAAATTTGGTAAACATATAGTTGGTTCCTTATTGCAAATTTATTTTCAGAATATTTTAAGTAATTCGGGGAGCTCCCAGAGTCTACCAGCGACGGGAATTGCTTGCAATGAAGAATGCTTACCAAGTCCTATGAGCCAAGTAGGTATATTCTAATAACATCCAAATCTCCAAAATTTAATCTCAACCATAATGACTCTTTTTTCCTTGAATATATTATTGGTTCCTTATGGCATATTTTTTTTAGGATGTAATTTTTAACGCAAATGAAGACTTGTTTGTGTCGCCAACTAATATGGAGGCGATTCCTTCAACTAGTACTGTCTCATGTCTGGAAGAAGACCAGAAAGCTGAAGGAATGAATGATATTACTACCTATAGTGAACCGATAGCAGATATAGAACTAGGCGAAAAGAATACAGTTTTTGAGGAAGATTCAGATGACTCTATAAAGGATAAAACTTACGAGCCTGATTCTAACAAATCATTATCAGAAGAAAATGATGACAGCGAGCAAGAAAATGAACTTGTCTTTAAAAAAAATCCCGGACGTCCTAGCCGAGGAAGGAAAAGAAATTTTCCAGAGCAGGATAGACATTTAAGAAAAATATATACCAACAGCAATAAGCAACGTTATACGGCTAAAGGAAAACTTGTAAAACCCAATGAATTTGTTGAATTTATATGCAATTGCCATTCGAAATGTCATGAAAAAATTTCGGTAGAGGACCAACGGAAATTTTTTGAACATTATTGGAATCTGGCAGACTACAACGTGCAAACTACCTTTCTGTCGACACACGTAAGGGAATCATGTGTAAAGAAGAAAATTGTGACTGCAAGAAATCCTCAAATGCGACAGTTTTCGAGACAATATTTTGTTAACAAGACAGCAGTTTGTAGGAATATGTTTATCAACATTTTACATGTATCCACCAAACGTATAAATACGGCGCTTCGCAAAGTACGAACGTTAACAGTACCAGATCGGCGTGGTGTAAGTAGTGGTGGACAAAACAAAATGTCAGTTGAGCAAGAAACTGCTGTTATTGCTCACATCAACGAGTTTCCACGCTACAAATCCCATTATTGCAGACCCAAAAAAGGGGATCAAGAGTTTTTGCAAGAAGGAACAACATTGCCAATAATGTATAAACTTTATAAAATTTCAAATTTAAATCCAGTAAGTTTCTCATCCTACAAAAAAATATTCCTAACAAAGTTTAATGTAAAACAAAAAAAACCAAAAAAAGACACTTGCAACAAATGCGATACTTTTAGTGCAAAAATAAAAAGCGTAGTCGATGAAGACGAAAAAACGAGAATTCAAAGCCAGCACAATCTTCATTTGGAAGAAGCAGAAACAGCCAGAAATAAAATGAATTTAGACCTAATGATGGCAGAAAATGACGAAAAAACGGAGACTCTAACATTCGATATGCAGAAGACCCTTCCCCTTCCTCGACTAAGTACAAATATTTTGTTTTACAAACGACAGCTATGGTTATACAATTGCGGCATTTATGCTGGAAAGCAGAAAAAATCCACGTTTAACATTTGGATCGAAGGGGAAGCTGGCAGAGGAGCGCAAGAAGTTGGCTCCTGTTTGAGGAAATATATTAGCAATAATAACATATCGGAGAGTGTTGAAAACCTGATTCTTTGGAGCGATTCGTGCGGAGGGCAGAACCGCAACATTAAAATGGTGCTCTTGCTAAAATGTTTTTTAGAGGAGTCGCCACATTTAAGAAGTATTAGAATGAGGTTCCTGGTCTCTGGTCACAGTTTCCTCCCAAATGATAGTGACTTTGGAGATGTTGAATGTGCAATTAAAAAACAAAATAAAATTTTTTCCCCCCAAGACTATATTAATATCATGAGAACATGTAGGAGGAAACGCCCCATCAATATAAACAAAATGGTAAAAGACGATTTTGTAAGCACGAAAAATGTAGAAAAAGCCATTGTCAACAGAAAGAAAAACTCTGATGCAGAGAAAATTAATTGGCTACATATTAAGGAAATTAAGCTTCTAAAAGAAAAAAAAAACAGTATTTTTATAAGAACAGACTACAATGACGAGAACGAACATCAGGAGATTAATATTAAAAAAGGAAAGGGACCTAACGTAAACTTTTCTAAACTTTTGGAACCTCTATGGCCAAATGGAAAACCAGTGGCAGAGCCAAAGCTAAGGGATATAAAAAGTTATTTGCATCTTATTCCTGAAGAGGATCACGTTTTTTATAAAAATCTCATCGGAGATCCGAACATAGTAGAAGACATAAATGGCTATAACTTTGACTTGGACTTTGAACCAGATGAAGGTTAAATTTAATTATCTAAGATAATTTGTGGGTTTTCTTGATTTTTAGAAAGTTAATTTGCCATAATTTTGATTTTGTTTACATAAAATGCTAACTTGGATCTAGAGTTAGATTATAAATGTTATATTTTTCATTAATCAATAGGGAACCACGTGTTTTTTTTAATACTTAGAACTAATTTAAAAATGTTTTGGTTGTTTTGAATGTTAGATTTTTTCAAATGTAATAAAGGCGTTAAGCATTCGTTGAGTTCATGTGTTTTTTAATTACTGATTTAATTGTATTAAGAGTCTGAAACGTTTTTCTCAATTTTCTCAAAACAATGAAGAAGTCAGTTGGTTCCCTTTTGCATAACGGGGTCCAATTCAAGTGCACCAAGAAGTACACTGTTTTTTTTTTCTTATAATTGCAGTCCTGAAATTATGCACATATTGAAAGTTGAAGGAACGTTTAACATCTATCAAAAGTTAGAACATTAAAACAAAAAGTTCACAGAAGAGATAAAATAATCTGCACCACTAAAGAGTTAATACAAGAACTAAAGAGAAATCAATGCAGTTTAGGCAATTTACCCCTGTTTGCACTACTACTAGTCAAAACTGTACATTAGATGAGGGAAGCATTGGGATAAGAGTAACCCTTATGTCCAAAAGCTTTGCACAAGTGTCACTTCAAATTCTTAGCAAAGATTTAAAAATACTTGGCAACATTGTATTTTCTGTTAAAGAAGAGGATTATTTTATCGACTATAACCTAAGAAAGCGTATATTTTTGTTAGAACCTTTTAGCTTTTAGGTTGGAACATTTTCTTTATATTTCGTTGTGCTAATCAAAACTATATTTTTTATTTAATTTGTGGAGAATAATGATTATGAGTTACGTTAAGGACGATAGTCCAAGAAAACGGGCACCTAACTTTTCTATTACAGAAAAAACGCTGCTATTAAATGTTATTAGCAGCTTTAAAAACATTATAGAAAATGAGAAAACAAATGCAACAACATGGCGTGAAAAGGACCTGGCATGGACAAAAGTTACGGCTGCTTATATTTCCCAAAACCAGGAACGGCACCATAGGGCCAAAGAGGCTTTAAAGAAGTATTACGAAAATATTAAAAAGACCATTCGATAAGAAGTAGCCGAAGAAAAAAAGGAAATAAATAAAACCGGAGGAGGAACTTATATAAGAAAAGACGATCCCATAAAGGAATTAGCCTTAAATCTTATGAATAAAAAAACTGTTTTTGGACTAAGCAACAATTTTGATGGAGACAGTACAACTGCAGGTGTTGAGCTGGTGGAACCATCTTTGTCTCCTAATATAGTTTTAGGAGAATATGAAGTGACTGAGGAACATAACTGTACAGAAAGCTATGATGAGGGTGACAAGATCGGAGAAGATTAATCTGAAAATCTGGTTTTGCAGGTAGCTATTTTTGTTAAAACCTACTTTTCATTTATTAATAAATGATGCAATATCCTAAAATTATTTTTTTCTTGCTTAACACTTTAAGCCCCAGGGTGAAAAGCATGACTTTCACCTCGGACCAGACCATTTTTTTTTAAATTTTGGTATTAAAATTAGGTTAGTTTTGCTACATTTTTTTTTCTTGTTTTTAGTTTAGACCATGTGCACCAGATTGGCTCACACACACCACAATGTTCAAAGCAATATATTGCACCGAGGATTACATTTATGATGTTCTATATACAGGGTGGTGATAAAGTTTGGAATAATAGGAATATTTCTGAACAGGTTAACTTAAAAAAAAAACGCTCAGACACGTCGATTTTTATTTTTATTTCTGCATTTTTTTAGCTAATACTAGAACATACAGGGTGTTACATAAATAAATTATCACGTCAATGTCACTTTTTGTAAATGGAATACCCTGTATATTATTTCATTTTTTGATTCTACGCAAGATTCTAAGCAGATTTCGTTTATGATGTCCTATACCTATCTTCAACTGTTTACGAATTATTGACAGTTGAAAATTAGACATCTTCAATGAAAATAAAAATATAAATTGAGTTGTTTGAGCGTTTTTTTTTTAAGTTAACTTGTTCACAGATATTTCTATTATTCCCAACTTTATTTTCATTCGTATAGGGTGTCTCAAAAAATCAGTATCAATTTCAAGTTTGTTTTTATAAACGAAATGACACTTTTTTAAATTTTAAACATATTATTTTATTTAATGAACATTATTTACAATAAAGGAATATGCCTGATTATTTTAATAAATGTTGGAAGGGGTATCCATTCACAGCTCTACAATGACCCAATCTATCCACAAACTCTCATTGGACGTTAGCATGATTACCAATATCTGGCGTTCATAGTGATGTTATTTGATGTCATTCTAATGCACTTTTTTGACAAACGGCTTGTGATTATTTGATTATTTTGTATTATTTTATCATAATGTTCTTTACAGGAACGCAAAGAGTCGAGATCCTCATTATGGCTGGTTGTGGAGATAAAACTCGAACGCAAGAAGAAGTAAGCAAAATTTTCGTTATTGGTCAAATGACAATCCACAATGGTATAGAGAGGGCCATACGCAGTATAGGGAGAAAATTAATGTTTGGGCGGGAATTGTTGAGAATAGAATCATCGGGCCATATTTTTTTGAGGGACATTGAATGGCGAACGATACCTGTCATTTCTAGAGGAAGAACTTGTACCTGCCTTAATTACACTATTTCCAAATCAAGATGTTCCAGATACGTTTGATGATAGACTTTGGTTTCAGCAAGATGGAGCTCCTGCCCATTTTAGCGCAAATGTTCCAAGATATTTGGACAATACGTTTCATCATCCTGTGATAGGCCGACGGGGCGAAATAGAGTGGCCACCAAGGTCACCCGATTTAACTCCACTCGACTTCTTTATATGGGGCTACGTTAAAGAGAGAGTATACAAAAATAAACCACAAAATTTAGAAGACTTGAAAATAAGAATAAGAGCCACGATACGGCAAATTACCCCAGATATTGTTACTAACGTCCAAAGAGAGTTTGTGGATAGATTGGGTCATTGTAGAGCTGTGAATGGATACCACTTCCAACATTTATTAAAATAGGCAGGCATATTTCTTTATTGTAAATAATGTTCATTAAATAAAATAATATGTTTAAAATTTAAAAAAGTGTCATTTCGTTTATAAAAACGAACTTGAAATTGATACTGATTTTTTGAGACACCCTATACGAATGAAAATAAAGTTCGGAATAATAGAAATATCTGTGAACAGGTTAACTTAAAAAAAAACGCTTAAACAATTCAATTTATATTTTTATTTTCATTGAAGATGTCTAATTTTCAATTGTCAATCATTCGTAAACAGATGAAGATAGGTATAGGACATCATACTGCTTAGAATCTTGCGTAGAATCAAAAAATGAAATATTATACAGGGTATTCCATTTACAAAAAGTGACATTGACGTGATAATGCATTTATGTAACACCCTGTATATTCTAGTATTAGCTAAAAAAATGCAGAAGTAAAAATAAAAATCGACGTGTCTGAGCGTTTTTTTTTAAGTTAACCTGTTCAGAAATATTCCTATTATTCCAAACTTTATCACCACCCTGTATAAACCAAACAATATAAACTGCACTTTAACAATGATAAACAAAACTAAAGAACTAACCTTATGATGCCACTAGGCGGCTATATTTGACAGGACGGTGAAATGCGTAATTATTTCTTAACATTACTTGTGTGAGCATCAAAAAACAGTCTATGCACATAAAAACAGTTGAGGGGCAGCCTGGGCAATATGTATGAAGTTTTTTTAGCATTTTTTATTGCCGATTGCTTTCCCTCACGCTCTGAAAAGTGTTTATAACAAAGTGTACATCTTCCTCTATTCCCTTTGTGAGTAATGCGGTGCCGAACGGCTTGGTCTGGATCTGGTGCAGGTGCCCCAAGATTTAGCAAAGATAAAACTACTTTTTCTCGAAAAGATGTAATAGATATTGTTTTGCCCGTAATATATTTGTACAGCACATGTGCATTCACAATTGCTGTATTGGTTAGAAGTTCAATAGCGACCTTTCGGTACCACCTAATACTTCTCCTAATCGGTGAGCTATATGCAGCTTTCTGATCTGACATGTCGACAAATGCTTTAGCCCCATTGTATTCAACAATAGTCGACGGTTTACGAACAGGGCCTCGTTTAGTCTCAACTTCAATCATTGATGGAGGATCCTTAGTCGGGAAAAAGAGAACGTCCCTTTTATCTTTCCACTTACCAACGATAACCTTTGTGTTGCTCTGTAGGGATTTAATTTCCCCTCGTTTTAGCTTTGCATCTATTACAGCTTTCGGATTGTGTTTTCTATTAGCACGTAATGTACCCACTAAGTAAGTATTTTCACTGTTTAACTCGTGTGCTAGTGCAACGCTTGTATAAAAATTATCAGTGAACAAGGTTCTTCCGGTATTCAAAAGCGGTTGCATGAGCTGCATAACAACTCTAAAAGCTAGGGATTTCTCCGAAGGCTGTTCTTTTCCTTAATAAACCTTCACCGCATATGTATAACCGTCAGCTACACAAAGTTTAAAGAGTTTAATTCCGTATTTATGCCTTTTTCCAGGCACATATTGCAGAAAACTTACTCTTCCATGAAAAGGCACCATGGTCTCCTCAATACACACGGACTCTTTAGGTTGACAAATTTTCTGAAATTTATTATTCAACATTGTTATCAGAGGTGAAATTTTGTACAGTCCGTCGTTTGGCGGACTATTTTGATTATCAGAAATATGAAAGCAATGTAAAAATGTCTCGAATTTGTTCCTGCTAAATCCGCAACGTTTAGAAATGTTACTTTTGTAGAGTGGATTGTTGCTCCAATAGTCTCTTAGTTCCGGTTTTTTGTCTAAGCCCATCTACATTACAACAGCTAAAAAACGAAGTATTTCAACTCTATTTGTGTCCTGCCAATTGCTTAAAAGTAAATGTTTTGAAAGTGAGTCATTTACAATCCCCTCAACTACTTTTTGATCAGCATATCTATTTGTTTCATTTACTAACATATTTTGGATCTCATGATCAACAAATAGTAAATATAAATCAACCGGTTCATGACTATTTAGTTGCTCTTCGTCAATGTTGAATGCTGAAGTACCAGTAAATTCAAATTTGTGTAAATCTTCCGAACCATCTATTTCTTTCCACATTATCCTATCTGCTGGAAAATTACGATCACCTGATTCTGCGTTTTCATAAGTTTGTTCATTTTCTAAAAAAGGTAATTATTTACTATTTGCCAATTTTCTTTGCAAAATTCTTGCTATAAAAAAACCAATCAAATTAAAATAAAATATTGCAAATAAAATGACTTACCGAATACAACATCATCGACTCTATTAGAAGAACCTGCTTCGTCGACTATATTTGAAGGAGCTGCTTCATTACACAATTTTTGGTTTTTTCTTGGTCTATTAACATTGTCATGACTTTCTATAAAGTTAGCAAACCATCAAAATAGAAAACGGTATTGTAAGTGAAACAACTTACCTATTACAGAATTACTTGCCCTGCTTCGTCATCACTACTCGAATAAAGTTCATCACTATCATTCGCGCGGTAAACGGGATCAGCATCAGAGTCATAATCCGTTAGATTATCTTCACTAAAATCGGACTCTTCTAATAAACGACGAAGTTCATCATCTGATAACCCCTTTTTGGGCATTTTAGTAAGTTATGAACACTTTTCTACCACAAAAAATGAATAAAATTGTTGCACACGACGCTAACACCGCGAAATACAAACGTCAACAAATATCCTAACCTACAAAAAATGAATGACGGTTTCGCCAAACTTAGACATATTTTTGTTTTATATGGACCAGAGCTCTCTAAATCACCGTATAACAACACAGAAATTGTGTCCCTGGCGCGGCTAGTCGCCTGAAAACGATAATATATTGTGGACAAATTGGTGCACGTGGTCCGAGGTAAAACATGCTGTGCACCAGTGTGGTACACATGGGGCTAAGTTTAACTTCAAAGATCTTTATTACAAAATTATCATTTTGTTTTTTTACTTGTAGGACTCTGCTGGATGTGGTTCAATTTTGACAGGTCATGAACCCCCCTCCAACAGCATAGACACCCGTAGAGGACTTAAAAGAGCCTTTTTACCAATCTCAGAAGTAAGACAGAAATATGATTAGAAATAGGTCAACAATAAGAAATTTTATTTATATATTTCAGGTGAACACATTTTCAGGGCATGTGAGTGGAACTAAAACTCCATGTTTAAAAAATAAATGGACAACAAGGAGAAGACCAACACCGCAGCTGCAGTCAGATTTAAATAAAGAATATTCTGAGACTGCAAAAGTAAAAAGGCAATGCTTTGAAGAGAAACTCTTAAATGTTCAAGCACGCAGAGAACAAGAGCGAGCCTTGTTCTAATTTAAAAAAGAAAACTTGTTATTAGATAATGAATTAAAGAAACAATAACTAAAAAACAATTAAAGAAATTTCATAATCAGTAATTACTCGTTTTATTTCCACATAAGGCAATTTTCATACAGAAATAGCATACTTGATGATAATACTTTAAAACTCACTCTAAAAAATGTTAATAGTTTTGAAACACAAAACAAGAAGTTATATTTACACAAAAGTAGGTATTTCAGTATTTACGCAGTACATACAAGTTTATTCCTCAATGTATCTAAAATAACTATCAATTAAAGTTCTTCTGACTTGGTTTTCCAATGGCAAAACCCCCTCATCCAAAGGGGGAATGTTTGGTACTTCATCTTCTTCCATTATCTGTAAAAAAACGATCCAGGTCTTCTCGGTCTGGTGGTTCTGTCTCAATATTAGTTCTACATATATTATAAAGTACTGCGGTGGATATTATTAACGTTAAAATTGTATCTATTTTTAATCGGCAACCATATGCTAGGACAGAAAACCTACATTTCCAAATGCCAAATATTCTTTCTATGATATTCCTAGTATGAATATGTGACTCATTATAAAGTTGTTCTTCTCTCATTTGGGGTCCTTGCAACGGTGTAAGCCAATATGACCTCATATTGTAACCAATATCTCCTGGAAGACAACATTTTAAAATATGAAATTAATTATTAAAACAATTTATTGCCTAATAAAACCGAATTGGGAAACAAGTTATCATCAAAATTCACTTTAACTCTGCTATTATTGAAGATGGTGGCATCATGTGTTGAACCAGGCCACCTGAACCAAGTTGATTAGCTTTAGATTAGCACTCCCTATGGCCTGTACATTGATCGAAAAATACTCATTACGGTTTCTGAAAACCTCTGCATCTTGACCTCCTAAAAAAAGGTTACAATAAGTAATATGCCCAATCTAGTTTAAATCATAAGAAGCATAAATATACACCATTTATAAACATAACATGTTAATAAATAATAATAATAACTACAATATGTAAGGGGTAGGTACCTGGAGATTGTATTCTTATATGGGTGCAATCAATGACACCCACAACTCGAGGAAATCTTGATACTTCATAAAATCTTAAGTTACTCTCACTTATTTCAACTTGTGTCCGTGGCATTTTGATAAATATATCATACAAACGAGCTAGAGCCGTTCCTACTCTTACAATTATACGGGATACTGTTGACAAATGCACCCCTGCAAAATCACCAATGCATGCAAGATGGGTTCCAGTAGCACAAAATCGTAAGAAAATTAATAGTTGGTTTATTGGAGCCACACTATTATTCCTGAAATTAATTTTGATTAAATTAAGTTGCAAAAAAAATTTCGTAGAGTAAAGAAATAAAAACTTTTTTTGCTTGTACATAAGGAAATTCTATTTCATAATCTATTGGGTCCAATATGTAAAGTGCAGTGGGTTTTGTAATTCGGAATGGTTTAAAAAACAAGGATTCTTCAAAACTATTAAAATAATTTACCCTTTCATATACCTGCCTAGGAACTCTTGAAATTATCACATCCGCCAAATCATTATCTTTAAACAATAAGTCGTTATTTAAAATGTCCATTTTTTAACAAAATAAAAGTCACACACGAAACATAAATTGATTTGTAAAATGTCAAATAGTATTAATTTGTTTGAGGTTAATCTGTTAGGTATCACTTAAGCTTCAGAATATCCTGGGCTTAAAAATATTTTAACTTAAGTGTCACCTAACGATTATGAACAACTTTTGCAAACCAATTCTTACACTTAAGTAATACCTATAGTTAAGGTCAACCGTAGTTGAAGTAATGCAAACGGGTGTTAGACACAATAATGGAAAATTACTTTGAAGGTTAGTTCTTTTAAACACCACCTATGTTTATAAAAATAAAGCAAATTCTTGTAATTTTTTTTTAACTATTTACATGTATTTAATTACATTTTAGGTTTTCCTCTGGAAATGCTGGTTCACCAGTATAAAAATCAAAATGCTTCCCCAAGTCGGAGGCGTTACTCAGATGTAATGAAGCAGTTTGCTCACACCTTGTATTTCTATGCACCAAAGGCATGCAATTTTGTACGAAAATATTTTTTATTACCAAGTCCCCGTACTATTCGGAAATGGTTGTCAACCGTAAATTGTTATCCTGGTATCCTTCATGAGGTAACTGAATTTTTAGATATATGCTACCAAACAGCCTTGTTTAGCAAACTATGCATTAATCTTTGATGCTATGGCAATTAGAAAATAAATTATATGGGATCATGCAGAGTGAAAATTTGTTGGTTATGAAGATTTAGGTGGAACTGTCAATATTAATCAAGAAATTCCAGCTTCTGAAGCACTTTTCTTCCAAATTGTATCTTATTCCAATAGGTATAAATGTCCTGTAGCATATATTTTAATGGATAAAACTGATGCAAACGTTCAAACTCAGTTAATAAACAATTGTCTAAGAAGTCTGTTTGAAGTAGGTATAGCTATACGTTCAATAACTTGTGATGGCACAACCACAAATATTAAAACCTATCAAAATTTAGGGTGTAATTTTAACATAATATGGAACTATGTTACCCCCTTATTTCAGGCATATTTTCCTCATCCAACCGCACATGAAACAAGAGTTCATTGTACAATGGATCCAGAACATATAATTAAATTAGCAAGAAACTGCATGGCAGAAAAACTTTTAACATCAGAAAAGGGAAATATTAAATGGAATTTTATAGAAAAACTTAATGATATTCAAACTAAGAAAAAACTCACTTTGGCGAACTCTTTAAGCTCACATCACATAAGTCATAAAAATAAAATTATGAATGTAAAATTGGCAGCGCAGACTTTAAGTAGCTCGATTGCAAATGTTTTAGAGTTTTTGGAAAAAGAAGGTTACACCGATTTTCAAAGGTGTTCGTTCGGCAACTGTTGAAATTATATACACCATAAATCAAATTTTTGATACTTTAAATACGCGGAATCCATTTGGCAAAAAGTACAAATCTCCTATTCGTCCACAATCACTGTCTTACATCAAAAATAGGCTTTAAAATGCCATTTCTTATTTAAAAACATTAAAAATTAGTGGAATACAACTTTTAACATATGCCAGAAGAACATTTGCCTTAGGTTTTATTATTAGTATGTCAACCATTTTAGAACTTGCAAGATCCCCTGAAATATTTTCTGCCATATAAGTGTTCGCAAGACCATTTAGAGTTGAATTTTAGCTGTATCCGCGGTAGGGGAGGTTGGAATAACAATCCTAATGCATTACAACTAAATGGGCTTTACGTCAGCTACTATTTAGAAACTCTGTTGAATGTAGTACTTTAGCAAACTGCCAGGATTTCAATATAATCAATGATATGTCAGCCTTTCAGTTATCAGATTCAACATGTAGAGGTTATCAAGTTAAGGAAATACAGGACACACTTGACTGTCCCTTCATAGAATCTCTTGACTCTTACAAAGAAAATGTTTTGTATTATATTGCAGGATTTGTTGCAAAACAAGTAGCAAAGGAAATAATATGTCAGGATTGTTTAAACATTTTATTTTATTGTGACGACAATTGCCTTGGTGAGCATACATACGCAATTAATCCGAATGAGGTATATAAAAGGTTCACCAATTTTGTTAATAATGAAGGATTATTATTTGCTTCAAGTATTGTGTAGGGTAGACCGGGGACAAAAGTAACAGGGTACAATAGTAACAGTACCTCTAACTTTCGAACGATAGGTGGCAACCGCGCTTCTACTCCTGTGGTCGATTCGTCTAATCCATATTCATTTGCAATTTAGTTACCAGCTGAGCCAGCTGTGATACAGATCAGTAGTGCGGCAAATTAAATCTATTTTCGGCAGTAAAAAGTAAATATTCACGTAAGTACAAAAACCTAAAAATATGTATTCCTAAAAGATTTTTTTTTCGAAAAATCTCCTAATATGATTACGGGACTATTACTCTATATTTTAGTGCATTACAAATTGCTTTCGGGGATAATTGTAACAGTAACACCTGAGGACAGTTGTAACGTGTTACAAACGTCCCCGGTATTACAATTATTAAGTATACAAAATAACTTTATCGCACGTGCTTTTCATTCCAGGATGCCTCGCATAAGACAAAGGAAGACAGAAAGAGGCAAGAAAGATCTGTCAATTTATAAGCAAGCTTACAGTGAAGTAACAAATGACGGTTTATCTATTCGTGCTGCTGCCAAAAAGTACGATCTCTGTCATGTTTCACTTATGCGATATGGCCGGAAAAGGACAACACTCGAAGAAGCCAAAGTGGTTATGGGGGACAGAAGTTGCAATCGCGTATTTACCACAGAACAAGAAAAACTCATGGCGAATTACATTATTAGAGCAGCAGAAATTTATTACGGATTTCCACCAAAAGATATAAGAAAGTTAGCATACGAACTAGCTGTAAAGTATGAGATAAAAAGGCCTACCAAGTGGGACGTGAATCAAAAGGTAGGAGAAGATTGGTTCACGTCGTTTATGAAACGAAACCAAGAATTGTCCATTCGATGTGCTCAACCGACCAGTCTATCTAGGGCTACTAGTTTTAATGCCGCCAATATCAACTTGTTTCCGCCAATGTCAACTTGTTTTTTGGCAATTTGCAAAAAGTTTTAGACAGGTATCATTTGGAGGCAAAAGATATTTACAACGTCGATGAAACAGGGGTTACAACGGTTCAAAAGCCTACTCAGGTCGTTGCCAGGAAGGGCATAAGACAAGTGGGAGCGATGACATCGGGCGAACGAGGAACTCTTGTCACAGTTACAGTGGCAATAAATGCCATTGGAAATTCAACACTACCGATGTTCATATTTCCAAGAATTCGATACCATGACCATTTTTGTAGGGATGGCCCCATCGGCTCAATAGGGGCTGGAAATTCCAGTGGCTGGATGCAAGAGAAAGAGTTTCTACAGTTTCTCGAACATTTTCAAAGACACACTAATTCTTTAAACACTCAAAAAGTTCTTCTGTTGCTGGATAACCATTTTTCTCACATATCAATAGAGGCTTTGGATGTTTGCAAGAACAATGGCATTGTTGTACTTTCTTTCCCACCCCATTGTTCTCATAAGCTTCAGCCACTGGATCGATCGGTATATGGCTCCCTCAAAAAAACGGTTAACGCTGCATGCGATAACTGGCTTAGAAATAATCCTGGAAAGACCAAGACAATTTACAATATCCCAGAAGTTGTTAGGCTGTCACTACCTTTTTCACTTACACAAAGTAATATCCAAGCTGAATTTAGTGCTGCCGGTATCGTACCATTTAACCGAGACAAGTTTACAGAAACTGATTTGTTACCGTCCTACGTAACAGACCGGCAGGAGCCTATTCCAGAAGTGGAAAATGCCAGAGCAGTGAATTTAAATTCTCCTACTTCTGTAGATAACCGAAATAAGACGCCAGAGCCAGTACCGTCAACTAGCACCAATATTCAGACTCTACAATCAAAACCCTTAACCAGTGCCCAAACAAATCCTGACCACATGAATCATAATTCTAATCCACCAGATAATACAAGCCATATTGAAATTGTGTTCTCACCTGAAAGTGTAAGACCTCTGCCTAAAGCTCCTCCGAGAAAAAAAAAACATGGTAATTATAGAAAAAAACGGAAATCTACCATCTATACAGACACTCCAGAGAAAGATGCCATAAAAATGGAAGTGGATAATAAAAAACAGAAACAGGTTAAGAAAAATTTAGGCTCTGTAATAAAAGGTAAAAAAAACGAACAAGTAAAATAGAAAACTGTACAAAAAACTAAAAATAAAAAGCAAACCATAATTGAACCAGGATCAGAGACAAGCAGCGACGAAGAGGAAACCTTCTGCCTAGTGTACAACATTGAACCGAATAGCGACATGGAATATCAGAACTCTCTACAAAGCTGGGAAGATAACAAACGTCGCTCTAGAGATGCACAGAATGGACATAGAGGTCCTGGGTCTTAGTGAGGTGAGGTGGCCAAACGCAGGACAATGCAAACATGACGATGTGGTGCTATATTACTCAGGATGTAACAACGGAGAACACAGGCATGGTGTAGGCATTATGATCAAAAAGGAGCTTCAACAACACGTCACTAACTTCATACCCTTCAATGAGAGAATGATGTTGATTCAAATATGCACCAGCCCAATAAATACAAACCTTATACAAATATACGCTCCTACAGCCGAGAGCGATGAACAAACTGTAGAAAAGTTCTACTCGGACTTGGACGAACTAAGCAAAAACCTGAAGAAGCACGAACTCAACATAATCATGGGAGACTTTAACGCCAAGGTCGGTAAGGGCCGAGTTGGCAATGTAGTGGGGGATTTTGGACTGGGAGATAGAAATGAAAGGGGCGACAGACTCATACAGTGCTGCCAGGAAAAAGAGTTGGTCATCACAAACACCTTTTATGAACTGCCCCCTCGGCGACTTTACACCTGGACATCACCTGGCGATAATAAAAACAACCTTATTAGAAATCAAATAGATTTTATATGTGTTAACAGGCGGTTTAGAAACAGCATAAAGAGTGTAAAAACCTATCCAAGTGCGGACAGTGATACTGACCACAACTTGCTGTTAGCCAATGTAAAAATGAGATTGAGGAAACTGCGAAAATCGATAAGACCAAAGAAAGTAAACTTGGAAAATCTCAAAAAAGAGCCATATCAAATACAGTTCAACGAATTAATTGCGAGGGATTTATCCGAGGCATCAACAACAAATATAAATACCGCCTGGAACAAGGTTAAAACAACAATGCTGAAGGTGGGGGAGCAAGTCGTGGGCAGAAGGGATCAAACATCGAAAAAACCATGGATGAACCAGGATATCATTAACCTTATGGAAGAAAGACGTAAACACAAAAACACCAACAAAGAAAAATACAAACAATTAAAAAGACAAATAGAACATGACATAAGGAGGGCCAAAGAAGAGTGGATGGAAGAAAACTGCCGTGAAATGGAGGAACTAAATAACAAGCACGATACCTTTAATATGCATAAAAAATTAAAAGAACTTACAGGGCATACGAGAAAAAAAATACCAATGATCACAAGAAACATATATGGAGACATTCAGCTGACGGAGGAAGATAAAAAGCGAACCTGGGAAGAATACGTGACAAACCTGTTTGCGGCGGACCGAGAGGATTCATGGGAAGAAGATGGCCGGGAGGACCATTTAGCTATTCTTAAATCGGAAGTGGAATACGCGATTAAGACAGCAAAAAACAACAAAGCTGTAGGGCCCGACAACATTCCGATAGAAATGTGGAAAGCATTGGATGGCAGAAACTTGAACAGCCTTACAGAATTTTTAAATAGAATATATAAAACAAGGGATATTCCAGAAGAGTGGCTTAAATCAGTGTTTATTCCGCTACCTAAAAAAAACAATCCCAAGTCATGTGACGAATATAGGATGATCAGCCTGATGAGTCACACTTTAAAAATCCTCCTAAAAATTGTCCAACAGAGAATATATCGCAAATGTGAAGAACAACTAGATGAGATGCAGTTTGGCTTTAGAGAGGGATTAGGAACTAGAGAGGCTCTCTTTGCTCTAAAAGTAATGCTACAGAAGTGTAGAGAATATAATAAAAATGTATTCGTCTGTTTCATTGACTTCCAGAAGGCCTTTGATAAAGTCCAACACGACAAACTTATCGACAACCTAAAAAGTATTAATCTGGATCAAAGCGATATCCGTATAATAAAGAGGCTATATTTTAGCCAAACAGCAGTAGTGAGGGTTGAAGATATGGAGACGGACGAAATAAGAATCCAGAAAGGCGTCCGACAAGGCTGCGTCCTCTCCCCACAACTGTTTAACTTGTACTCCCAATTTGTGTTTCGTAGGGCGCTGGAGGAAAGGCGAGAAGGGGTGAATATTGGGGGGACACTGATTAATAATCTTAGATTCGCAGACGATACTGCAATAATGGCGGAGAGTGCAGAAGACCTGCAAACCCTACTGGAGCGAGTTGACCGAGCATGTGAAGAAGTAGGACTTAGCATTAATATAGAAAAAACAAAATTCATGGTAATAAGTAAAAACTCTAATATTCACCCTGTTATCACACTAAATGGAAAACAAGTAGAGCGGGTCCAAAAATACAAATACCTTGGAACAGTCATTAATGACCTACTAGATCCAGACGAAGAAATCAAGATCAGGATAGAAATGGCTCGAAAAACATTTGGTGCTTATTCTTCAATGTTAACCAATAGAAGATTGTGCCTACAAATTAGACTAAGGTTCATGGAGTGTTATGTATGGTCGGTATTGCTATATGGGGTAGAAACCTGGACCTTAAAAGCCCAAACCGTCAAAAGGCTAGAATCGTTCGAGATGTGGATATATAGACGCATGCTAAGGATATCCTGGACACATAGAATAACGAACGATGAAGTACTGAGGCGCATCGGACAGGAAAGGAAACTACTAAAAATTATCAAGATCCGTAAAACAGCATACATAGGTCATATTCTGCGCAACGACAAATATATACTGCTACAAAACATAATGCAGGGAAGAATAGAAGGAAAGAAAGGAATAGGAAGGAAGAAAAAATCCTGGCTTCGTAATGTAAGAGAGTGGACAGGAATGAATGTTGAAGAACTATTCCATGTGGCACGGGACAGAGACGCATTCAGAAATGTGGTCGCCAACCTTCAATGAGAAGACGGCATCGGAAGAAGAAGAAGTGTATATAGAAGCTTACAGCTCAAGTTAATCAGGAGAAAAGTGGGTTCAGTGCCGTCAGTGTGAGGGTTGGGCTCATGAAGAATGTACAAAAGGCGACATTTTGTATAATTGTCATAATTGTGACTCTGAATAATCTGTAATAAGTTAAATTATGTTGGAGAATCTTTAGGATGTACTTTTTGAGCCTAGAAGCAAATATAAATTTGGAATTTGGATTAGTTTGATATTTTTATTTCGATATTCCGATAACCGATCCTATTCTTTAATATAGCGAAATACTTTATTTCATTTTATGGTAGTTCAGCCAAAAAGCAAAGAAAACTTACTATGTTACTTTTGTACCTAGGTCTTGTTACAACAGTCCCTGGGTACGGGACAGTTGTAACAGTTTACACCTAAGAACAAAAACGCTGATATCTGACTTATAATCATTAAATCAATTCAAGTAACGTGCCAGGTTATTGAAAAAAATCTACCTTCAGCGTTAGAAAATATCAAGTCAACAATAGACCCAAACCCGTAATTACTGAAAGGTCCCAAAGACAGAATGTTACTTTTGTCCCCGGTCTACCCTACCATATAATTAAATTTGTTAAAATGCACTTCAGGCACCTATCTAAAACCTTATCACAAAGACATGCGTACTTTAGACAGTTATTAATAAATGCAGCAAAACACAAGTTTTCTGAGTGTTTGCATCAGTTTAAACCAACGCACCCTGTAGGTAATGAAGAATTTTTGTCCGAAGATTTACATGAATTCCAGATAATAAAATCGATTGTAAATGCTTATTTAAAATGCAAAATGCCCACGAGTCAAAATTAATTAATGAAAAAATTCATGGAAAAAACACAGGAATTAGACAAAAATTCACAAAATTAATATTATTTTATCATTTGTAAATTATTTATTTTTTAACAAATATGTTTCTACGAAAAGTAATGTTTCTTTTTAATTTAGCAGCGGTTTCAGTGTAATTTCTTCATGGCTTAGCGTGATTGCAAAAACTGTCCAATATTTAGTTAATGTGCGATAATAAAATAATTAGTATAGAAAATCAAACGTGTTTTATTTCCCTTCTTAAAATTGAATATCACTTTGTTCCTGTTTTGTGGATGACATTTTGATAAATCTGTTTTTAAATTGAAAACCCTCTTTTCAACAGGTTCAAAAATTAATTTTAGGCATATTATGCTATTTTCAAATTAATTGAACGCGTAATGACTTAATTTTTTCTTATATTATAAAGTTTAAATTGTATCCTGCGTTCGAATATCATAAGTGATAATGAGTGGGGGAGAGATAGGTATCCCTCGCCTTGACAGGTTGCATACATCGGCGCTGGCTTCACTTGCATATCGAGGGGGTCCTTTCCAGTGTGTTTCTCTAGTTCAATGAGTGCATATAACAGGCATCGTACTAAAGCAATATATCTCCGGTCGCCGAGTGTTTAGACGCACTTACCTGAAGCGCCACCTGACGACGAGAAGAGTTAAGACGGCCGTGCGCCACGTCCGCAACGGTGAGAAGCAATTCAACAGCGTTGCCAACGCGTCGCCGCCTATTTACTGGCAAAACTTTTTAGAATTACTGGCATTTTATTGGCATTCTAGAATTTTATTCCAGGATCAGGCGCGGACGCAAGATTCATTTTCGAGGGAAAGGTAAGAGGTTGCATGACATTGCATGGCAATTTCTTCATTTACCTTCTAAACAATTATTAAAATTATTATTATTAGTATTATTATTATTATTATTATTACTATTTATTTTTATTAATATTTTTCCTACCTGCAAATTTGTATTGTCTGTAGATTTTATTAACCATTTATCCATTTTTAACTACTTTTGTAATTAATATTATACCTATTAGCAGCGAAAGCGAACACAGTTGACACAGTTTTAATTATACTGGGAATGCCAACGGTAAACATACTAGACTAGAATACGCTCGACGCTTGGGTTGCGAAATTTAAGGAATGTTACACATATTTGAATTGACGCTCGAAGAGCTCCGCGGATTAGGATCACATGTCACATGTCGTCTTTTTATAATTTTTAAATACGCAGTGTTCCTTGCATTTCACTTTTAGGGATGTAGGTTTTGTGGAAGTAGAGATGCTATCGATGCTCTTAAAAATAAGGCAAGGAAGGATGTATACTGCATGAACATAAAGATGATCAAACAACTAAAAGATCAATTAATATTGCCCTTGAACAAGATTTTCAATTATGGTATCAGGGAGGAGGTATTCCCAGGTTGTCTAAAGATTTCTAAGGCTATACCGGTCTTTAAGAAGGGGAAGGTTGATTATCTGAATAACTACAGACCTATCTCTCTGGTCCCAATCCTGTCGAAAATCTTGGAGCACATTTAAAAAAATCAATTGTATAAATACTTTGAGCAGAACAATCTCTTTTCCAAGGATCAATTTGGCTTTAGAACAAACCGTTCAACGACTCATGCCGTACTGGATTTGCTGAAATACATTGCGGAGGCCTTTGAGAGGGGGGATTATGTGCATGCTACATTCTGTAACCTCTCAAAGGCTTTCGACTGTGTTTCTCACTCGATCCTCTTGAAAAAGCTGGAATTTTACGGTATACGGCCTGTTAGTTTACGGCTGCTGGAAAGCTACTTAGTACGGAGACAGCAGCAAACGCTGTACAATGGACAACTTTCAGGCCACTCGAGTAAAACCCATGGTGTACCCCAGGGATCGGTGTTGGGGCTCCTACTATTTATTATTTATATGAATGATGTCCAGAATTGGAGTCCAAACGCGAGACTGTGGCTGTTTGCAGATGACACCACCCTCGCAAACAGTGGAGATAATCTAAACCATTTGCTAAGGGTGGTTAATGAGAGAGTGGGTGAGTTGCATGAGTGGTTCAGCGTTAACAAATTGACATTGAATGAGTCTAAGACTGTGCATATGACTTTGGGTTTGAGAAGTGTTCCGGGTGAGAACACTGAAACAGCTAGGTTCCTATGTCTGGACCCCAAACTGACATTTGAGAAGGAGAAGCATATCGATGGTGTGTCTGAAAAATTATCTAAAAATATATTTCTCCTCCGAAGCCTAGCAAGGTTTCTCCCTCTTCATGCGATGATTCAGCATGCAATTCTGGCTTGGGGGCACTTCTCTCACAATAAAAGAGTTTTTTTCGCTGCAAAGGAAGGCAGTGCGCATTGTGGCCAGATTGGGCTATAGGGATGAAGTAAGAAGGTATTTCACTGAGCTTAAAATTCTAACAATACCAAGTAGATATATCCTTGAATGCCTTCTCTCTCTCTCACATAAACACTGATAGATATAATGTTAATAACTTTTACCATCTATACCCCACCAGAGGGGGCAGTGATATTAGGCTAGATTTCACAAGGCTGGGTAGAACTCGATTGTCTGTAAATTACTACGCGCCGCTATTCTACAACAAATTACCGCAAAACATCAGGGATCTCCCACAGCCGAGATATAAGTCCGTGGTTAGAAGCCACCTGTTAGCAGGGGCTTACTACAGCGTGGATGAGTTCTTAGACGATCAGTTTTGAAGGTCACTATGACTTTTACAGTCTCGAGCATTGAGAGACTTGGGGTTTTAGCTGTCTGGTATAGTCTTGTAATATGAAGTTTTAAATGTGAAGAGCCACAAAAGGTAAATGTCTCTGTGAACTATTTATATTACCTATTTAATGTATTGTATTTTAGGATTCCAAAAATGTGTAAGCTAAATCTCCTGTTTATACTTAATTAATTTAAATTTATGATAAGATTTAAATGCTCTTAGAAGGTTTTAAATGTACCTATCTATTTGACATGTGTAAACTGTTTCTTATGTATTAACACGTAATATATGATTTGATCAGCATGGCCCATATTGGGACCTTCTCCTCAATCCTTTCTCAACTTATACTTATGAATCGTACTGGATGACTGGTAACTTGATTTTTCTGGTGAATTTCCACCAACGAATGAAATATAAAAATGCATGGTAACGGCATTATTTCGAGTCTCAGAAATATGGGTCGACAATGTGCTCGATAATGAGAGCCAGTAATAGTTCAAATGGCTTTTTTTTTTAGTTCTAAATATAATTTGGGCTGCGGAACTATTTCCCCATAAAGCTACTCCATAACAAAGTTAAGAATGAAACAAGGCAAAATAGCTCATTCCCAACACATCAAAATGTACGAGCGCTCTGAGTCTGCGCAACAAAAAGTTAATACCGGAAAGCTTGCCACGGACCATTTCTACATGGCACGACCAATTCAATTTATCATCTATTCTAATACCCAACAAATTCACACACCTGCCCTGACCTACACATAAACACATTGCCTCATGTACTTAAACTATTCGTTGCTAATCGAGTAACGCAAATTCAGAGTTATTCCAAGCCTAGCTCAGGGAAATATATTAACACTGCTGACAATCGCGCAGATCTGTTAACCAGAGGTGTAACTCCATCGACGTTATTTGATTCTGACATTTGGTTTCATGGCCCTCCATGGCTTCCAGTATCCATGGACAAATGGCCATCGTAAACACATGAATCCAAAATTACCGAAACTTCCGAACTTCCGGAACTGTGGGCCAAAACTTCAGTATTCTACAACGAAACACGTGATTTTGATTTTATTCACAAATATTCGTCTTTAAACAAATTACGACGCATTTTTGCTTACGTTTTAAGATTTAAAAACAATCTTACAAAAATCAATAATGATAGTGATAAACTAAGCACTTCACTTCTGACATTAATTGAGATTGTACAGCTCCATTCTTTTCCAGATGATAACCTTGCACTGGCCAATGCTAAAAATATTCACAAACGGAGTAAACTTCTTAGCCTGAATCCATTTTTTGATGAAAATACTCGAATAATTCGAGTTGGTGGTCGCCTGCAGCATTCAAATTATTATTTTGCCAAAAAACATCCAGCAGTACTACCTGCAAATCACCACTGAATAACACTAATTGCTCGTCATGAACACTTGAAACTTCTACATGCTGGTCCACAAGCACTTCTTGCTTTATTAAGAAAAAATTATTGGCCAATTTCCGGTCATAACTTGGTTAAAAAAATTGTTCATGATTGTGTAAAATGTTTTAGATTTACCTAAAAGACTGAGAAATACTTGATGAGAAATCTTCCCATGTCACGCATAACCCCTTCCCGTCCTTTTTCGGTGTCTAGAAGAGATTATGCTGGCCCATTCCTTTTACGCGACAGGAAAGGTCGCAATTATAAAACTGCTAAGGCTTAGCTCTTTTTGTTTGTTTCGCCAGTAAGGCCATTCATTTAGAAGTTGTCAGCGACCTTACTACCGAATGCTTTTTGGAAGCACTTCGCCGTTTTATAGACGTGGTAAATGTGCAGAAATAGTTTCCGATAACGGTTCTACGTTTGTAGGCGCCAATAATGAATTAAAAAGATTTTTTAACAAACATAATGATACCATTAATGAAAGCCTAGCAAACGATGGAATTAAGTGGAATTTTATTCCACCGCGAGCCCCTCATTTCGGTGGTCTATGGGAATCGAGCGTTAAATCAGTAAAATATCACCTGAAACGTGTAGTGGGTAATGCCGCATTAACTTACGAAGAATTTTGTACGGTATTGTGTCAAATAGAGGCTCGCCTTAATTCAAGGCCACTTTACCCACTTTCCCATGATCTCAATGATACCAATTCTCTTACTCCTGCGCACCTGCTTACTGGATCATCATTAACGACTATACCAGATCACGACTAACTAAGTTTAAACGTAAACCGTCTGTCGAGATTCCAGTTAATGCAGCGACTACTTCAACACTTTTGGGCAAGGTGGACGAAGGAATATGTGTCTAATCTTCAGCAACGAGTAAAGTGGAAAGACAATTGCCAGCAATTATTAAAAACTGGCACTATGGTTTTAATTAAAGTGTCACTTGGGAAGAATTTTGAATCTTCATCGTGTAAATGACAATATAATCCGATCTGTGACTATAAAAACAGTGTCCGGTAACATTAAACGTCCTGTGGTAAAAATCTGTACTTTACCGAACCAAGACTAGTTATGTGTAATTCTAATATTGCATGTTTGCTTGAAACCCTGTAGGTTTAAAGGCGGGGGACTATGTTAAGTGCATATAACAGGCATCGTACTAAAGCAATATATCTCCGGTCGCCAAGTGTTTAGACGCACTTACCTGAAGCGCCACCTGACGACGAGAAGAGTTAAGATGGCCGTGCGCCACGTCCGCAATGGGGAGAAGCAATTCAACAGCGTAAGGGTCAACATCGTTTTGTCATCTCGCACCAACACACGACCCAAACAGAAGCCATTTG
This sequence comes from Polydrusus tereticollis, assembly GCA_963920685.1. Lineage (NCBI taxonomy): Eukaryota > Metazoa > Arthropoda > Insecta > Coleoptera > Curculionidae > Polydrusus > Polydrusus tereticollis. The sequence continues at coordinate 81,378,811 of OY987330.1, read as the reverse complement.
TAAATTTAAAAATAACTTGTAATTCCTAAATAAATACCACCTGAACGTGAAATTCTCAAAATACTTTACTATCCTACACACTTAAGGCGCCATTAATAATTTTTTTCAGCCCTAGTTTATTTAGCTCTAGGTAGGTTAAGTTCTAGGTTTTTTTCGTTGTGTCAAAGCCTGCTGAGAGTCCTGCTTATTTTACTTTTCTTGTAAAGTATTAGGTTATTAGGTTTAAATATATTTTTAAATATATCTATAAGGAATAAACATATCGGACAGCGGTTTACACCAGTAACTGTAGTTTTTCATGCTCTTTCTTCCTAGCGAAAAATAAAAATACTATTACATTTTAAATTTTCGAGAAAATCATAAAAATCTGCCATATGCCATAAAAGCGCTTTAAAATTAAAAAAAGTTAATAGAAATCGGTTATTCCAAAAAAAAAGTTAATAACTTTTTTTCAAATCAACGTTTCCCCTTCCCCCACCCATTATTTGACAAGGTAGGGAAAAAACGTAGATACAAAAAAACTGTCATATTTTCAGTAGGTTACAAAAACAATTCAATATAGGTTCACTTGAAGTAATTTTGATTAAAACAGTATTTTCTACTCCGAGGTTGGATTTACGGCCTCTAGCGGTGGACGGAAACGTGCAAATAATTTCCAGCTTTTTCTTTTTGCCGATTTACCAACAATTTTTTTTTCTTAGGGTCGTCTGATTAACAGATCCTGAGATATACTCGGCGTTCCTTGTTAATGGGCCACCCTGTACTTATTAAAAAATAACTGTTATTATATGTAGAATCCCAAAGTATTATAAGATAGAGGGTGTTCTATTTAAAAAAAAAAACAAAGTTGGTATCAACTCCAGCCAAACGACTTACCCTGTATACATGGAAATAAATAACATAATAAACAAAAATATATAATAAAATAAAAACTTCTTTACAGTCAATTACTTTTTTCTATTGAACTTTTTTTATAACTCTTACAGTTTCAGAGAAAAGGTACTGGGTCATCTTACGTGGACCAACCTGTACCTAGATATATTGTTTCATAAAATAGTTTTAAAAATATTAAATAAATTTTAAGATTTATACGAATTGGCAATACTCAAACCGGAATTAGCAGAAAATCAATCTGATTTGAATACTGATAAGGAAACCTGGAAAAAAGTCGATAATCTAGAAGAAAGAAAGTCTTATCAAGTGATGAAGACGATCTTGGATTTGATGATGATCTTACTGAAGCAAATAAGGCTTATCCCAAGGTGCCAAATAAAGTACCATTAAATGAGTCACGCTCTGAAGACACAAGAAGTGACTATATCGCTACTCAATTAATTAATCATAGAAAGAAAATGAAAGCCCCATCCTGTGAGTCGGGCAGCCAAGATTCAAAAATAACTGAGGTGTCAACACCTAAAAGAAGGCAGCCTGTGGACCAGTATGAAAACCAACAAAAAAATTGCTCATTTTCCAATGGAGGTATTAAAAATCGCCAGGCTAGTCAAGCAACCATAGACTGCTGCAGATGCTGCTGTAAGTTTGACAAAGATATAATAAGCCAAACCAATGTTAAAAGTTTGGGCATATAGAAACATATTGTATTTTATTATTTTTTTTAAGAGTACAAAAGAAAAATTGAAAACGAATTAAATGAAGTGAAAAATGAACTAAAGCTAGTTTTACAAATATTGCGGGAGCAAGGCAGACCTCCGGTAGTTTGTGATCAAAATGATAATGAAGATTATGAAGAGAAACTACCCATGAAAACTGAGGAGAATATTGCTACATGGGAAAGACGGTTATCTGTGAAGGAAGAACAAAAAAAATGGTAGGCCCTCTGCTATACATTTGCTTTTCCAATAACAATAATTAATCACATTATTTTTAGATATCATTCCTTGCTAGGATTGAAATGAGAAAGTTGTTTGCTAATTCTCTCGCCTCCTCGTATAACTGGGAAGGAAAGAAAGGGAAGAAGATGTTTTCCTCCCTGATAATATCCGAGTGTATTAAAAGTATGTTGAATCTTTAATCATTTTTCAATTAACTAATTCAATTCAATTGAATCAATAATATTTATTTCCTATTATTAAATTTTACAAAAGCCACAGTTTTAAGCCCAAACAGTAGTGCCACTGCAACAAAGCAGGACACCATAACAGCCATAAAAAATTGGCTGAGACATGCTTCAGCAAGATTGGGGAACAGACAGTAATGTTTAATTTTTTTCTTTCTATAGTTTGTTGTCATAAAATACAAAGTAGAATATTTTTTTTTAATTATTCTCATACTATATTAAGTAAATTACTTTTGTTTTTAATATTACCATATTTTGTTCGTAGAAGGAAAATGGATAAGTAATTTAAAAATATTTTTAATATTATAGATTTAAATACTATATTTTTATTTGTTTCTTGCAGAAAGAACATCGGGACTGAAAATGTTAACGCTGTTTAATGAATAGACTCATTGAAACTGTCCTTATTTATTTTATTGAAATAAATACAAATCTACAGGGTGGCGCATTTGTGTGACAAAGTAATATAATATAGGCTCTACTATTGAAGATATTAAAAAAAAGTTTTTACAAAAGTTGTATATATTCTAAAATTATATTGAATCATACACGATGGCCCAGAAAAGTAGGACAATAAAAAAATGTATTTTTTAAATGGAACACCTTGTATCTTACAATATTTTTAATTCAATATAAGTCTAAACTTAATAGTTTCCGAGATATCGACTTTTGAAAAGTAACATTTTTGAACTTTCACAGCTTCTAGCTTTCTAACGGCACTTAAACCAGATGTTACTTTAAAGCCGGAAATATAGTAGGTACTTCCGGTTTAACCGAAAATTGATATGTTTAGGAAGATAATAAAAAGGAAGATAGGGGCATTAAAGCCGTTTCGCTCTAAGACGTATCGTTAGAAAGTTACAAGCTGTCAGAAAATTCAAAAATGTAATTTTTCAAAAATCGATATCTTGGAAACTATTAAGTTTAAATTTGCACTTAGAATGCACTAATTAAATAACATATTTAATTTTATGTCGAATTTAAAAATATTGTAAGATATAGGGTGTTCCATTAAAAAAAATATATTTTTATTGTCCTACTTTTGTGGATCACCCTGTATACTTCAAAATAATTTTAGAATATATATATTTCCTTATACCCTAGAACTTTGTAAAAACTTTTCTTTGATATCTTCTATAGCAGAGCCGATATATAACTTTGTCACACAAATGCGCCCCCTGTATATAACTGAGATAATAAGTAATGTTTTCTTAATCAATAATAGTTTCTGAAAGTTCTTTTTATAAAAATATCTAGTAAAAACGTAATCATTTTTTATTTACTAAAATTAAACTATTTTCATCAAAATCAAAAAAAATGTTGATGGTAGTATAGATATATACCTACATACCAGCAGAAGAAATGATATTAATCGATATATTTGAACGCATTCGTTTAGGAAGGTTGAATGTGAGGTAATACGAAAAGATTGCTTGTTAAAAACGGTTGAAGAAAATCATCGCAAATGGCATCACATTTGTCTACGAATGGGTCCTGAGAGCATGAATGATTTTCATAGGGTCCATTTTTTTAAAACGTCGAACGTAAATGCACTAATGTGACGTAGTCCCAAACCAGAATTAGTATTTTGGATGTGCTGGATATCTAACAGATATCTCCTAGATTTCTAACTAATATCCATTGGATATAATTCTTTATATTCACTGGATATCCAGTAGATGTACCCATATCCTGGATATAGGTGGACATTTTGATATCCCTTGGATGTCCTTAAAACATCCATGTATATCCACTGGATATATTAGATATCCTAAAAGATGTCCTTTGGACGTCTAATAAATATACTGTGCTGTCTGGGATTGTTCTTTACAGATTTGATCGATATGTCATTGCCTAGTATGGTTTCCAAATAACCAAACATTAGATTTTTACAAAAAATAAGTTAGTGATTAAAAAGTAAGTAAAAAGTTTGTGAGGGATATTTAGGCGTATCACTTTTTCTATAAGCCTCTTGATATGCAGTGAGATAATTTATTTTTATTAATAAATTTAGTCTTTATTTGTTTGATTTAGTGCTCGGAATTTTTGAAATTTAAGTATTCGAATACTCACTTTATTTACTATTCAAATATTCAAATTATTCAATATTCGAATATCATCTATGAGTATTCAAATATTCTGTTTCGAATATTCAAATATTGAAATATTTAAATGCTAGTAGTCATAGTTTCAATAATTTTATTATTGGACTTTTAATACCTTTAATTTAAATTTTAGCTCTAGCTTCGGCGAATTTAAAAAAATGAAATCATTTAAGTATAAGCACTATACAGGGTGTCCGGAAAATACGTGTACAACGTATGACTACAGACTCCTGACGTCAAAATAGGTAGATCTAACCCGACTTAGTTATATTTAAAATTGTCTCGTTTAGCCGGTAAAGAGCGTCAAAAATTTGTAAAAATATTGGTTTTTTCTAAATTACGTGAAAACCTGCAATCGATTTTAATGATTTTTAGTATGTACACTAACACTATAAAATGACGATATTCGGTAGTATAGTCACCGGCTATAAACAAGTGGAAGTGTTATAAAAGTGATATATCACGTCAACATTTCTCCTGATTTTTTATATCAACGGCGTTATGACAACCCAGATATTTTTGTTGAGCGACTGGATGTATTTGGAAGATATTTTACCTCTTCAATATTTTTCGTTGGATGAGCTGTTTTGCCAGAAAAAAATATTTACAATTACCTGCATACATCGATTATTAACATTAGTAATAAAATTAAAATCAAATTACCTGTAACAATAATTTTTTTATTGACCTTGTTGCTATGGCATTTAATAGTTTAACAATTATTGACAAATTGTCACAAGTCTATGAAATTGACTAAAGTATACGATCACCATTCTTGAATGAAGTTCATTTTACCATTAAACATGGAAAATTATACGAACTCTAAGAAGGTTGACATGCTCCTGGTATACAGCTTTTGTCAAGGAAATGGGCGTCAGTCAAACATTTGCCAATATCGAGCGTCATCTTCGGGAATCGGGCAGCTTTGAGAAAAAAATTTGAAGGCAGGGGTCGTATGAGAACAACTCGAACTGTGGAAACAGAAGAGAACATTCTGGAAAGAGTTGAAGAAGAATCGAGTACCAGTACCCGTCGCTTAGAACGTGAGTTACATGTTCCTAAAACGATTGTCAAAGAGGTTTTAAAGGAACAGTTGTTACATCCATATCACGTGAAAAAAGTCCAGGAACTTTTACCGACTGATTCCCCATGCGGCTTACATTTTGTCAATTTATTAGAAAGAAAAGAATCCGTGATCCAAATATTTGTAGAAAAATATTGTTTACTGACAAGGAATGCTTTACAAGATCTGGAGTAACCAATCTGCACAACAAACATATTTATTCCGATGAAAATCCACATGCCATTAAAGTTGCACAACATCAGCATCAATTTAAATTAAATATTTGGGCAGGTATTATTGATCGCTACCTCATTGGTCCTATTGTTATTCCAGACAGGTTAGATGGAAATATGTATTTAAATTTTTTGCAAGACACATTACCAATTCTTCTGGAAAATTTGCCCCTTTTACTTCGAAGGGAAATGTGGTATATGCATGATGGTGCCCCGCCCCATTTTTCCGTTGCCGTTCGGCAATACCTATATACTATCAATATCCCAACCGATGGATTGATGATGCACCAGTAAAATGACCACCACGTTCCCCGGAGTTAAATATGTGTGACTTCTTTTTGTGGGGCGCTATTAGAACCGAAGTTTACAAGACTCCGGTAAACTCACGCCATGATTTATTGACGCGGATTTTAAATGCAGGCAACCATTTTAATAACCCCGAGACATTAATTAGGGTCCAATATAATTTTTTAAGGAGTGTTAATAAGTGTATTCAGCAAGATGGCGGTCATTTTACACATTTGCTTAAGTAATGTTTTCGTTTTACTTAGTTTCTTACAATATTTTTAATACATACTTTCAACTTTGTTGTACTTTGTTTTATTATTACTGTTAATAATTGATGTATGCAGGCAATTGTAAATATTTTTTTCTGGCAAAACAGCTCATTCAACGAAAAATATTGAAAATGTAAAGCAGCTTCCAAATACATCCAGTCACTCGACAAGAATGTCTGGGTTGTCATAACGCCGTTGATATAAAAAAATCAGGAGAAAAATGTTGACGTATTATATCACTTTTATAACACTTCCACTTATTTACAGCCGGTGACTATACTACTAGAAAACGTCATTTTATAGTATTAGTCTACATACTAAAAATCATTAAAATCGATTAGCAGGTTTTCACGTAATTTAGGAAAAACCAATATATTTACAAATTTTTGACGCCCTTTACCGGCTAAACGAGACAATTTTGGATATAACTAAGTCGGCTTAGATCGACCTATTTTGACGTTACGAGTCTGTCGTCAAACGTTGTACACGTATTTTCCGGACACCCTGTATAATAATATATGTATACAGGGTGTTATTTAATAAGTGTCCGATATTTTACGGGACGATTCCTCAGTTATTTATAAGGTAAAAGGTTCATATAAGTCATACAAGCCCTTCATTTTTGAGATACAGGATGTAAAAGAATTATTTTTATTTTTGTTTTTCGTAAATAATTTTTGAAATAATGTCTATATTTGGACGAAAATTGGTATCTAGGGGTTTTTTGAAATGCGGAATTCGAATTTGATGTTAGTTTGGCCCCACTTGTAGAGGGCGCCACCACGTGTCTTTTTACTCTTTGATGAGTCATAACTTATTTAAACGTGCTTGTATTATACTCTTAAGCAAGAAAATGGATTTCTTCATCATTTTTACATAAAAAAGGTATACTTGTTAGAAGTCGCTACAAGTAATCGTTCTCGAGAAAAAGAATAATAAAAGAATAAATGGCATTTATTTGCATATCGCTATGCCCATATCAGAGTTTGATAAAATAGCATTTATCTCCTAAACAAAGCCGAAATCAAAAAATTATGAAAATGTACTTTGCATTAGCCAATAAAGTGCCTACATAACAGTGTTATCGAAAGAGAAAACGGCAGTGGCGTACATATTTTTTGTTCGTGTTAAAAAGAATGAAGGTCTTGCGAACCTATGATGCTTATATGAACTTTTCGCCTTATAAATAACTGAGGAATCGTCCTGTATAATATCAGACACTTATTAAATAACACCTTGTATAGTATATTATACAGTGCGTAAATAATGTATGGAATAAATTTGATAATAATTCAGATAATATATTTTGAGAAAAACGCTGAAATACGTCAAGTAACATGTAAAAATGCGGTTTCTTTGACGCTTACAGCATTTATACAGAGTATCGCGTTTAGAAGATATGATTGTATGGATGATTTTTTTTTATTTAATGCCCTGTATATTACTTTAAATTCCGATTCCTTGAAAGAAGCCGCTTTCCAAAACCTAATACACTTAAGGTCTAAAATTCGTAGTTTTGAATACAGAGTCACTTACTGAAAAAATCCCTAATTTATTTTTATAAAATCACAAAAAATCTAAAATGATCAAACAATTAATTAATTTGATATTAAAATTATCTTCCTCCTTGCCCCTGACAGTATCTTAATCGATCAATAAATTCTCGTTGCACATTAATTATAGTCTCTTCAGATATTTTGGCACATCGATTCTTATCCTACTGTTTAAATCTTCGATACTAGCTGGTCTATTTTTGTATGCCACATTTTTCTAATGATCCCATAGAAAATAGTCCATGGGAGGAGGATCCGGAGACCTGGGTGGCCACTCAATGTTACCACTCCTTCCAATCCACTTGTTGGGAAAAACTTGATCAAGGTATGCTCGGCTACTACAGCATAATGTGGATTTGCGACATCTTGTTGATACCATAAATTTTCACAGTGAACCCCAGGTTCATTTCTACTTGGAAATAAATTAACCAGTTTAGGCATAAGAAAGTCCTGCAAAAACTGAAGATACTTCTACCCGTTTACGTTACCGTCAAAAAAATATGGCCGCAAAATTGTATTTCTGACAATACCCGCCCACACATTTATTTTCTGGAGGTATTGTGTATGATGCTCTCGCATCCACCTAGGATTTTCTTTCGCCCAGTATCTGCAATTGTGTTTGTTTACCTCATCGCTTAATTTAAAAGTAGACTCATCCGAGAATATTATATTTTTTACCAAAAACGGGTTACCATTGCACATATCCATTAATGTTTGACAGAATTCCATTCTTCTATCAGGATCGTCATCCGATAACTCTTGAACAAGATTTCCTTTAAAAGAGTGCAATTTCTTTATCTTCAGTAAATTATGCACTGGCATAAAAGAGGTTTATTGTTCCAGATCAACCTGACGTGTGCTGTTATGAGGATTTTCTTCAAGGTCGATCTTCTACAGAATCAGTTTCTCGAAAAACTTTTAGGGAATTTTCTATTAAGTGGCTCTGCCCAGCTAGCACAAAACATTACAAGGAGGTTTGGCGATGTTCTTTTTTCGTCGCAATTATAACGTTACAAATATAATGTACCAGCTTCATAGATGAGTGGTAGAATTGTTACATTTTTAATGTCTCTACAAGGAAACATTATTACATACCCATATTAATCTTCAATATGTACATTAATGTACAACCCGGGAAGTACCCCAAATAACACACGGCATCCTATGGACATCCAGAATTAGTCCATAACATATCCATAGTGTCCATGGACATTCTAAGGACATCCACTGGATAGCCTTTTCTGTTCTGCTTATGGATAGACAATTACCTTCAAATCCTACAAAGTAATTTTTTAAATTTTCGAAAAAATTGAAGAGTACACATTTGAACGTAACCGGTATGTTATAGGCAGCCGTTAAAGGGAGAAACACGAACATACTTAATTGACGTTCGTGCGTAGCCCGAAAGAAGATGTGCAGACAAGATGAAATGAAGATGACCAGATGCACCTAACCTAAGATTTTGCTACGTTTGTGTCTTGTCCTTTCCTTGTTTTCTAGGTTTGCGCGGGTACGCGGTACTTATTTTGATTAGCGTTATTTTGTTTTTTTCTTATATTTTTATAGTGATTTAGTTTGAAAAAGGTATGCATAATCGCAAACCGCTATTAGAATTGTCCAAAAGACAAAAGAGGAGATTGAGAAAAAGGGTTTTTACAGGACTTCAAGTCCCAAACATCTCGGAATGTGTAACATTAACTAGCCAGCAATACTCACTTCGATCTAATAATTCTAATATTTCACAAGAGTCTACTAGTGATTTACAAGCAGATGTGCCCTTAAATACCAATTCTCTCACCTTTACAGGATTAAACACTAATCTCTCGACTAAACATGAACACGAGCATGAACATGACTCTTGTGATTCGGCTTTTCAAACTTATCAACCTGATTGTGACTCTGCTTCTGATGCAAGTTCACAGTGCACTTGCTCAGAATGCCTTGAACCTAATACTGACAATTTACTTAATGATTTGAGAGATTGGGCAGTTGAATTCAATATACCATTACATCATATCTCAAAGTTATTACAAATTTTAAATAAACATCAACTAAAGGTACCCTGTGACGCTAGAACCTTGCTTGGCACTTCTCAAACTGTTGTAGTTGAAGCAGTTTATCCTGGCCAATACAGTCACATTGGTATAAAGGCAGGGATTATAAAAGATCTTGAGATATTACCAACCAATGTTAAAATTCCCTTTGAACTTCAACTTAACATTAATATTGATGGATTGCCTTTGAGCAAGAGTTCAGGTAGCCAGTTTTGGCCAGTTTTGGCCAATTTTGGCATGGATTAAACAACAAACTTTTAATAACTGCATCTTGAGACCCTTTGTAGTCGGTATATATCATGGCAATACTAAACCAGCATCTTCAAGTGATCTGTTAAAATTTCTTGTGGACGAATTTCTTCAACTTCAACAAACTGGCATTTTGTATAATGATGTGCACATCAAGCTAAAAATCAATTGTATCATATGTGATGCTCCCGCTAAAGCCTATATAACTTGTACAAAGAGTCATACAGGGTACCATGGTTGTGGTAAGTGCATTCAAGAGGGAGATTTTATAAGTCACAGGATGACTTTTCCAGAATTACGATCTCCGTTAAGAACTGATACATCTTTTTTTGATAAAGTCGATGAAAACCATCATACTGGGGTATCGGTGTTAGAGAATTTAAATATTGGGATGGTTTCTCAAGTCCCTTATGACTATATGCATCTTGTTTGTTTAGGTGTGATGAAGCGTCTTTTACAATTTTGGCATAAAGGCAAACAAGATGTAAGAATTCCATCACAAATTTTTGAAAATCTCAGCAGGGTTATTATCTCATTTAAACAATTTATACCAAATGATTTCTGTCGCAAGCCTAGAAGTCTCTCCGAAGTAGACAGGTTTAAAGCCACAGAATTTCGTCAAATTTTATTGTATACTGGAGTAGTAGCCTTTAAAGATATTCTGTCAGAAAATATGTACCATCATTTTTTTGCTCCTGTCTTGCGCTATTAGAATCCTTGTATCTCCAAATCTCTGCATCGAACTAAACAAGTGTGCCCAAAACCTTTTAGAGAATTTTATAGAATTATATGGGCATATTAATGGCCCAGAGTATATAACATATAATGTACACAATTTGTCCCATTTATGTGATGATGTGATGCAATTTGGCAGTCTTGATAATTTTAGTGCGTTTCCACCAGAAAATTATATGCAACATTTAAAAAAAAAGTTGTGTCTAAAATCTGGTAAACCTTTACAACAGATTATTAAAAGACTAAGTGAGGAAATGAGAAAGACACTGGTACAATTAATTTTACAATTATACCAGTGTAACTTTAACAAAAAAACAAAAACATACTGAACTACAATTAAAAGGATTTATTTTAACAGATCAGCAACCTAATAATTGTTGTTTGTTAAAAAATGGCAGTTATTTCATCATATCTGAGATATCTGCAAAAAATGATGTTGTTTTTATGAAAGGTATGTGCCTGGAATCTAAAGGAATTTTTTTTAGTGAACCGATTGATTCTAGGACATTGGGAATTTATTTAAGTACAGTAAGGAAACTTTAATTAAAAGTAACGTAAAAGAAATTCTTTGCAAGGCTATATTATTTCCTCATAATGACTATTTTGTTGTACTGCCATTACTCCATAACAATGAAAATTTTTAATTGAATATTTAAGATTTGTGAATTAGTACTTAGGTACCCCTTATTTAAGAAATCCTAGAAAAAAATTTATAAGCAGTCCTCAGCTATCCAAGGTATGCTAAATAATTCTTGAAAATATATAATAGGGACCAAGGCATTTTTTAAGGAATTTTCACTGCCTTGATAGGGACCTATATTATATTAAGTACATTTTTTTTTAGAATCTGGTACTGCAAATATGAATGCAAAATTGGACAATATATGCAGTTTTCTTGCAGAGCTAAAAATTGATCTAACGGAGATAAAAGAAAGATTGGGGCATAATGAAAAAATCGAAGAAAAAATATCATTTCCTGTCGATTTTCCATTCAAATCTTTATCTGAAATAGATAAATTCGATAATTACCTTAAATTAGGCGATGATGCGGTAGTACATTTTGTAAGTATCTCTAGACATTAAGATTTTGTCAATAGAAACAACTTTACTTAAGGCTTATTTATCACTTGTATGCCCTCGGGGCATAGAAATATGGCTTTCATGGAATATTATTTTACTGAAACAAAAATTCAAAATTTGGAAACGACAAATTTGTAAAGTATCTGGTTATCTACCTTTTAAGCCCAGAACAAAATTTTTTTCTTAAAAATTGTGGAAAAATTATCGACTTTTAGGGAAAAAGCTAAATGCCAATAATTTTTCTACAACTTTCAACAAAAAAAAATAATTTTGGGCTTAAAAGCTAGATAACCAGATTCTTTACAAATTTGTTGTTTCCAAATTTTGAATTTTTGTTTCAGTAAAATAATATTTCATGAAAACCATATTTTTATGCTCCGAGGGCAAACGAGTGATAAATAAGCCTTAACATGTCTTGCTTACACTAACTAGTTATTCAGTAATTAAAAGTATATTATTATTTTAGAAGGAACTTCTAAAATCCGTTGGTGGCCGTGATGCCAAGGAGTTTACCCATCGCATTTGTAAATTTCTTTTTACAAACGGCGTCGCTATTTTATGTTCCTGGACAGGAAGAAAAAATAATTATGCACTGGATAAATTAAAGTTAATGGAAATAGTTTATGGTAAGAGTGATTTTGCATATATTCAAAAAATATTTTTCACTTATTGTGGCTACCATGACTATCACTTGACCACTTTTATTTAACTTTTAGACGTGATCAGAAGACCAAGCTAACAAAAAAAGAATTCGAAAATTTTATTATGGAGTGGTTCCGTCACTCTGCCCAGAGGAAACAACGAGAGAAAGTTAAATAAAATAATAAAATTTCTGTAAAACTACTATATACCTACTCAAAACTAGTTCAAACCCAATATTATATTCTGTGACGTAACAGTCGAAACCATGGAAACCGCCTAAATACGGTATTACATTGGTATCCATCGTTTAGAGTAGTTTAGACTGTTACGTCACTGAAAATATAATAATGGATTTCAAGTACAATAAAGGTTTGTTAACTTTATTTTCCGTCTTTTAAATTCACCACGTCGTCATCGTATCGCATAATCAAGATCAGTATAGGAAAGTCAATCTGTGAAGAATATATAATATGATAAAACTTTGCTTACACTTGAAATGGTAAAGAAATCCCAAACAAACATCCAATGCCTATAGGTATTCGTCGTATCATATTAAGTCAGCTGAAAGTTGTTTACTCAACTTTTAAGCTTCCTTAATACAATATGAAGTATACTGACAGTAATTGGTATGTTAAAGGGATGATCCTTAGGAACGTTTATAGAATATTAAAACTGATCTGCTTAGCATTTTATAGAATGTTTTTTATCGTCACACAGACGTTTCCTTAGATGTTCTATACAAGGAATCATAACAACATTAACAGAACGTAACTTTTAAGGCAATATGCATACTAGTTTACTCCTTTAAAGCGCTTATGTACGTCACTGATGTTAGGTAACACAGCGACGTCGTTGTGGCGGACATTCGGATATTGATAGTACGTCAACTGATACCTTGCAAATATACACATTGCGATGTTAAGATCACAAAGCTAACATTAACACTACGTAACAGTAACGTTTTTATGCTAGCTGGGTGGTTAGTAAACTACGTTTTAGGTTTTTGAAAGTGGTTCCTTTCGAGTAATCGAAATTTGAAGTAATATATAGGGCATTCCAATAAAAAAATCATCCATAAAAATAATCATATCTTTTAAACGCGACACCCTGTATAAATTTTGTAAGTGTCGAAGAAAGCGTATTTTTATAAGTTACTTGACGTGTTTCCGCGTTTTATAACATATTATCTGAATTTGAATCGAATTTATTCCATACATTATTTACACGCTGTATAATAAAATTTTTTGAAGGCTGGAGCACGTAACATTAAATAATTTTAAAGAAAAAATATTTGATAAATGAATGCTCGAATATTAAAACATTTAAACATGCAATTAATCGAATATTCAAATATTTGAATACTCGAATAATCGAACACATGAATAGTTTTAAAGAAAAGTATTCGGTATTTGAGTATTCGAATATTCGAATAGTCGAATTATTCAAATTTGATTCCTAGCACTAGTTTCATTACGTGCTCTACCAAATAAACAGGAATTATGAATAAAAAAATTGTTGTTTGTCTCTGAAATACTTGATAAACAGCCCTAACATATGATTTAACAGATCCTGATTTGTCGGAAACTATGCGGGATTATTTCAGTTGTAAAATATGTGTAGATTTTATAATAGTTAATAGTTTTAGAGAAAATAATTTTTTTAAACACTCGCACGGCTCTCGGCAAATAGAAGGTTTTAGGAAGCTTAACTTTTCTGCGCGTTGTAAAAAGTAAAAACAGGGTATTTTATTGTGGTAAAATAATATATCTTTTCTGGTTAAATTTGTATATTTTTTAAATGAAGGTATCATTATTTGATGTACTTTCAGAAAGTTAAGTGTATGTGTCACATTTTACGCTTTGCGAAAAAAGGTTTATGCCTAAGGAGTTATATTGGCAAATGTCTCTTCAATGTAGCTGTGATATACTTTAACGCCTTCAAAGGTTTCCTGGACAACTGGTAAAATTTGTCTAGCTGGAAGCATAAACCAAAATGGTGCATCTAAAAAGAAAAAAAAAATAATCGAATTGCGTTGGAAAAATGATCAGAATCGGCCGAGATGCAAAACCGTCCGAAAAATTCCGAAATTAAGATTTGTATTGCTTTTTATTTAGAACAAATACTTCTATCTATGATCAAAAGCTGAAATTTCTGGGTTTTTTATTTTTGGCGCTATAAAACGAAATTAAAACCATTTATATCGCGATTACTTCAAAACCGTGTATTTCTATGTAGTTGGTTACATAACCATACAAGTTGAGTGTCATCGAAAGAGCTCTATAACAAATCGTAAGTATCTTGATTAAAATACATTATTTTATATAAAATAAGGTCTGCTAGGTCAACATAATATCTTCCTTGTTTGTTAATGGTAAAATTTTTTTATTTTTAATATATCACAAACTAAAAAAAAAAGGTCAAACTGTTGCTTTGACTTACATGGTTTTGAAAATTTCTTAGAACGTCGATTGACATGATTTTGACAACTCACGGATTTGCTGAAAAAGGAGCCACGTATAAAAATGTTCGTACTTTTGAACAAATTCTTTTTATGATTATATGATATTTGCAATAAACAATTTATATTAAATTAAGTTAGTGGCTCCTTTTTTCTTTTGATCAGTGTATTATTTCTAATACCAAATAATAGTTTTTTTTTGTATTCTTCCTGGCCGTAGATAATTTAACTTTCTTTTTTAGAAAATGTCTAAACTGACCGAAAATGAGTTAGACTGGATATTGAATTCTTCACAAACTGATTTTTGGGATGATGAAAATCAATGTTAATGTAATAGTAACCAAATTCATATCGGAAAAATTATTGATATGGATAATATCGACAAGATTGTTCCGGTTTCCGATGTCATACTAATTAATGACGACAGAAACGTGCAGATGAAGGTAGAAGCTGACATTATGGATACCGAAATTTTGTTAGTAGATCCGAAGGAAATATTACCAACACATTCATTTTATGGAAATGTACCCAGAAAAAAACAATGTTAAAAATATTATAGGGTGATGGAACACAATTTTGCAGCCAGTACTTTCTGCAGGTAAAGATAAAATAGGCGCTATATAAGTGACAATCAAGTCCTTATTAATATTGATCCAAACAGTGGCAATTACTCTAACATCCAACATGAAGTTAGTAGAAGAGGCTCAAGTACCGGTACTTTTTGTTACATGTAAACTTAAGGGTTCAGGTTTGTAAAGTAACGTTTTTAGGCACATTGAGTATAAACCAGTGGATGGTCATTCATTTTGCCACCTCTCCAAAAAATGATAGAACGTCGTTGCTAAAAACGTAATAAAAACGCCGACAAGATCCAGACAAACTCGAACAGGAGCTAGTGCAAAACAATTTATGATTAAGTGGCTACAGGATATTCCAAAACTCGAATCACATTATTGCCGGTCCACAACTTTAAAGCTATACCTTAAGCCGGTATTTTTAAGTAAAATGGATGTATATCGGCAATATAAAATACCTTGTGTTGCAGCGGGTAAAACAGTTTTAAGTACTGTAATGTTTGCTGAAGAAATGTCTTCTCAAAATATTTCTATTTACAAACCCATAAAAGATCAGTGCGACGTTTGCATTGAATACAATATGGGGCATAGAACAGAGGAAGAGTATAATGAACACCAAAAAAAGAAAGAGGAAGCCAGAACAAAAAAACAAAAAGACAACGAAAATTCTGAAAAAGATAAAAGTGTAATGGTATTAACACTAGATGTACAAGCAGTACTTCTGGCTCCACAACTCCAAGTTAGTGCACTTTATTATAAAAATAAATTGTCCATCCAAAATTATAAGGTGTTTGATTTGACTTCTAGAGACGTGACCTACTTTTTATGGCATGAGGAAAATGGCGGATTAGAATCGAGCGTGTTTGCAACGTTGCTTGTCAGTTACGTTCAACAGCAACTACAAAAAATCCTTTTACGAAAATTATTGTAATTTATTCAGATAGCTGCAGTTACCAAAATAAAAATATCATTATTGTAACGCACTTCTCTAAATAAGTAGACGAAAGAAAATTGCAATTATCCAGAAGTTTTTAGAGAAAGGGCATACCCAAGCGAAGGTTGACGGGGCTCATTCCATGATAGAAAGGGAACTTACGAGCAGACCTATATACGTACCTACGGATTAAATTAATGTTAGCGTAGAAGCTAGAAGAAGCCATTTATTGAAGTAAACTACCTAAATCTTGATTTTTTCAAAAATTTTTAATGGCTGCAATACTATTCGCCAATACGTCCAGGGACGAGAAGAGGTGATCCCACAATTTCAAAACTTCTGGCCTTAAAATATCAGCACGATATTGAGTATAAACTTAGATTCTCATCTGACTAGAAAGAATTACCAAAGAAAAATACCGTCGATTCCGAACCTAATGTGCTTTCTCATCTATATAAAAAGTGTCTACAAATTAAGAAGGAGAAGTATTTACACTTGCAAGAACTTAAATTAATTCAATAAATTTGTGCTCATAAAGGCCCTTCACAAGAAAGTTTTGGGGTAGTTTTGATTTTCTCTATTCTTTACGTTTTTTAGGGTGCTGAATCCGAATCTAAGGTTTGCTAACAAAATTTCGTGACGCAACATTGAGAAAAATGCAAAAAAAAGTAATTTTGGCAGTCTCTTGCTTATTAACTCGAAAACCATAATTTTTTCGGTAAAAACATTTCTAAACAAAATGAAAGTACATAAAATTTCCTTCAAATTTCATTCTTTTTTATTTTTTCTCCGACGAACCGTTCGGGCTCAATCGCTAGTTGAAAAGTGGCGTGCCTTATCTATCTCCACAAAAACACACTTTTATAAGCAAAACTCTAATTTATTATTAAAAGTTCATTTGTTTTAAAGTACTAAACACAATGTAGACTACCATCTGCAGTTCAAAAAAACAGGGTTTCCAAAATCACATTTTATTTAAATGCTGGACAAACATAATTTTGTCTTGTACGTCTTTCAATTTTATTCATTTTCTTCCGGCCTTCCTAAATGATTTTAAAATCACTGCAACGGTTTAAAACCTCTCTTTTCGATCGATAGCCCAACGGAAGATATACGGTAATCAAAGTTATCACTCTCGAGTATCGAGAACCCCGCCCCGCCACAGACAAAACCCACAGCGGCCATCTGCATGCAGTTACATGTTAAAGGAAGGGATTAGTTCCGTCTTAGAATACAACGAGAACGTATCGATTTAACAAGTTTGGTTCAGCGTACTGTTAACAATGCCCTCGAACGAGTGTTTTATTTCTGATGAAGTACTGGATAATGACGCAGAGAAAGTGACAACGGTGCGGGAAAAAGATTTGAATAAGTTTATTGTGTCAA
The DNA here is from genome assembly GCA_963920685.1 of Polydrusus tereticollis. Classification (NCBI taxonomy): domain Eukaryota; kingdom Metazoa; phylum Arthropoda; class Insecta; order Coleoptera; family Curculionidae; genus Polydrusus; species Polydrusus tereticollis. The sequence continues at coordinate 81,361,110 of OY987330.1, read as the reverse complement.
GTAAGAAGAAGAGAGATGGTGAGCATCTTCATCTAAGCAAAAAATCTGAAGTGGTGGTTCATGAGCGATGTCGTAAGAGTTATAATAATGAAAGAATGATTGGCGCTCATTTGAAGAAGGTGGAGCAAGGTAAGGAGTAGGTTAAAAGACGTTCAATTCTAAAACCTTTCGCTTGCAAAACTCATTGCTTTATGTGTGGCATCCTCATAACACCCGAGTTTATAGAACAACGAAGAAAAAAGAAAACCAATCGAAATATTGTGTATCAGGTTCGAGCTTTAAGGGCCAAGGAAACTATCATAAAAAGAGCAGAAAAACGCGGTGATGAGTACGGACAAGCCATAATCAAGCGTCTTATACCTGTCTCAGACTTGGTGGCGTCTAATTGTCAGTATGATAGTTTATGTATGAGAAAACTGTACAATCGCCCAAAAATTCCAGCCAAGAGACCAAGAGGTCCATTCGCCAATGATGTTAAAGCAGCAATGGAAGATGTGTACAGTTATCTTGAGAATGGTGACGGAGAGTGCCAGTTTTCGTTCGAAGAGTTGATTAACCAAATCAAAGGGGATTATTGTCCTGACAAAACAATAGTTAAAGCTCATCTACTCAAAAAATATGGAAGCGATATACTAATCACTTTTTCCCCAAACAAGACGCAGGTAGCATGTTTTAAAAACACAGGATATAAAATTTTGAATGATGCCTGGTACCAGCAGGTAATGAAAAATGAACAAGAGGAAAGACTCCGAATCGTTAGGGCAGCTGCTGCAATTATTGTTGAGGATATCCGGAGCCAGGCTTATGACACAGAACAGTACCCCCCACCTGACAAGTTTTTAGATACAAATGAAGGACTCATTCCTGAAACCTTCCGTAAATTCTTGGAAACAGGTGTACTAAACAAAAAACGTGGAGACCATGATATGTGGAAGAAGAAAAGCACAGCGATGAGGCCCAGATCATTCATCTCACCTATCCTGGTAGGGTTGGCAGTTTTCCTGTACAAGAAGGACGGCTCAAGAAAGTTAGTTGACGTAGTGTCCTCATTGGGGTTTTGATCATTATACAGAAGCTGTGCGCCTGGAAGCATCAGCGATCAAGGGCGATCCGCTGAAAGTTGATCAGCCATGCTTTTCACAGCAAGTTTACGATAACGCTGATTTTAACGTACGATCGACGGATACAACACCTTTCACGTCATGGGTGGCATTTCATGTATGGCCCCAAAACATGCAGTAGCTCCCAATCAATTTATGCCTCGACTGAAAATGATCGGACAGACGCACTCGCCTGAGGTTTCCGGAAGTTATGGAGCAATTCAAGTGAGGCATTTTGAAAGAACAAAACCTGGAGGCTTAGCTGAATTGAAGATACACGATCCTAATGAAATGTTTAAATCAAGTGAGACTGCGATCCCCTCTGTTCCTGATCTTCTATGGCTCTATGGAAAAAGTAGAGATATTCCTGGCCTCTGTCGATGGAATGGATTTATGGAAGATATTACAAGAGACGTACCATATGAAGTAACGTTTGTTAGCAATCAGCCATTTATTAACGCTCTTCCAAGTGAATATGATACGATATTCACAGCGTTGTTGACCTGAGTAGAGAAGACCCAAATCCTTAAACCAAACTACCTGTGTAGTGACATTTGATCAACATCTCTATTTCAAGGCACGGGACATTCTTGCTAGCCGTCCGGATGATCCTGCCAAGGCTCGGAGGATTCCATTTACTAATGTCGTTCATGGGGTCAATTGGTTTCATTGTGCAAGGTAGTGGATTGACTGAACTTTTCAATACAATATTTGCAGCAAACTCAACTGAAAAAATCATGACTGGCCACGCCTACGCAAGGGCAGTACGAGCTCATATCGTCCCTGTTATAACGTAAAGGCGTATCTCAAATTTAGGCGAAATTGAGTTAGACCCGGATTTAAACATGTAGATATGTACTCTATGTTGTGACGGAAAGGCGTATCTAAATCTAACACCGCTTCCATAAAATAAAAATTTTCCTCTTTGTCCTATCTCAAAAGTTCGATAAAAATATTTTGACGTATAAGCGTATCTTGAGATACGCCACAAAATAATATATTTTTTGATCGCCCTAGGGCGAATATTGACTTACGCCTTTTTGTTACAATTTAATTTGAAGAAAATACTTAAATATTTGAGGCCTATCTCAAATTTTGCTTGTTTATGCCTGTCGGTGCAAGACAATGTGTTATGCCGCGGAAGGTGATTTATTCTCAGTTCTTTTTCCAATCTTCGTGTGATGACTCTGATGACTCTACTTTGACTTTAAAGAAACGACCTAGTAAGAAGAAACAAAGTAAAGATATCCAGGATGAATATCAGAAGATTTTTATATAGAAGGAAAAGGAAAGGAAGGAAAGGAATTAAGTAAAAACCTTAGTTTGCGTACTATAAGAATCGATGATGAGGGAAATGCTTTTAATTGGACAGACATGGTTGAATTTATAGTGAAGAAAAATGCCTTAGATAAAATGTATTTTAAAACGAGACACCAAGATCAAAACTATCGATCACTAACTCTAAAACGCCAAAATACACTAATATTGATGAACCCGCTTAATACATTAAATAAAGGGCTTCGCCCAATATCATTGGCAAAATACAATGATTTAAAAGCTCTATATTCGGGTAAAACGCCAGTCATAAAGATACCTGAGCATGTTCATTTTTATGAGTCTTTGCCTCATACCGAATGAAAAATATTACCGTTTTGTTTTTTTCTCCCGATTTTAAAATGTTAGTATTTCGTTTTGGTCTCAATAAAGGTATTCAGAAGACCCCATTTATTGTAATCTGTCATTTCGTTTTCCTTATAAAATAAAATATTATAATAAATACCCGTTTCTCCTGATTATTTTCCATCAAAATTTAAAATTAAATCCTTTTGCATCTTAATTTGAACAGGCGTATCTCAATAGATCAGTGACCAACAATTTGTTACTAGCAAAACGTAAAGGCGTATCTCGAACAAAAGCAGATATTTATATTTAATAGTAAATTTACAAACTTTCGTTATGGCCTATGGTGTTTAATAGATATTGCTTAAAATAAATGTGAAAATGGAAGTATAATAGATTTAATCATTTAGGGTTTATAAAGAAAATAGTGTCACCACTTTTCTTTAAATTGCTTTACTGAAAACTTGTAATAATAGAGATACGCCTTTACGGCTTTTCAGGGACGAATGTTGACCCACAGAACTTTGGCCAAGATAATTTTTCAGTCAACGCACCTGTCAGCTACAATGATAGATCAATTGGAGGAAATCTTGTTTAACATGGACAGAACAGTGATTCTTTCTAATGATGTAAAGGAGATTGTGAAAGATGTGCAAGATGAATTTAAAAATAAGCTTCAAGAGTTGCCAGAACGTGGCCCCACTCCCAAGCTCTAGGTTGTATATTTTGAAATGGTGACTTTGATGAAGCACTTCATTGAAGCAGAAAGAAGCAGCGACTGGGACCTGCACCTTCAAACCATATATGAAATGATTCCTTTCTTTCACGCCAGTGGCCATAATCTGTATGCTAAATGTAGCCATCTATACCTCCAGGACATGCTAGCCTTGAAAAGTACAATGCCGCCTGCTGAATACGAGCGTTTCACTACCGGAGGATGTTTCGCCATTCGAAGGACCGATAAACTGTGGTGTGGCACCTGGAGTGATAATCGATCGAGCAAACTCTGATGAAGTCAATGAAAGCAACTGGTGGTCTCATGGTCTCATGGCCGTGGAGTAACTGAAAGCGTTGTGAAAAGATGGACAAAAGGGATGACAGCATTACACTATGTATGCCAAGAGATTGAGCATTTCACTGGAGTGGAACATGCGACGTCGGAACAACACGTTGACAGCAGAGATGCCATGTAAAAGCGAGACATTACTGATGCAAATAAGTTGCTGAGTTGGTTCCACGAACATCCTCCTTTTTCAAAGACCACTGACTTAATGTCACTTAGTACAGGTGTTGTCGCAGATGATAGCATCAACTGTCACTTGTCCAAGGAGGTTGGCATGCAAAGTATGCAGCGCATTTTTGGAGGTGACTTCAAAACGGTAAAATTCAAACGAAGCGAAAGAGTGCAGCCTCTTGCAATCATAAACAGCTCTACTCAGATAGAAAACAGGGCTGTAGTCGTCAATCCTATCACACTTTTTCAACGAATGACCATTGTGAAACATACAGAAGAAGAGCTACGAGAATTTTTATGTTACGAACTAAGCCCCTACCCGCTTTCTCTTTTTGATGAGCACGGAATGAGGAAAGGAACCAAATCGAGCTTGTACAAGGCTTTTGTACCGACTGAACAGGCGAACTTGAACGATACAAAATTTGTCACCGACTGAGGGTTCTTATTACACCGGGTCAAATGGCACCACGGCCAGACATATGCAGAAATCTGCAGCAGTTATGTTTCCTATGTAAAGTCAAATTACAAATGGAATGCCGTGGTTATTTTCGATGGCTACCCCGACAAAGCTCGTGAAAGCACCAAGCGAATAGAGCGATTGAGAAGGGCACAAAAAAAACATTCTGCGGCAATATAATTTAGTGGATCGGTGGTGCCCACTGTCTCGCAGGAGAGTTTTCTTGCAAATTCCACAAACAAGAGCCGGTTGATTTTTATACTTATGAAGAGGTTCAATGAAACAAACATTGAGTCACAGCAAATAGTGGAGGATGCTGATATCCTAATAATCACAAAGCACTCAAGTTCGCTCCTTCAAATGAACACGTGACAGTGGTGGGGGAAGATATCGACCTTTTCGTGATTTAGATTGGCCTGTGTAGTCCTGATATAAAAAATGTCTCTTTCATGAAACCAGGAAAAGGGAAGGTGTCTGAAGCCATCTAGGATCCTCACCTATCCGACAGAAACCTGTCAGATCATATATTGTTCCTGCACGCGATGAGTGGTTGTGACACTACTTTCGCTCTATCTAATCAGGGGAAATTAAAATTTCTCAAAGTCCTGCAAAAGAACACTGACCTGGTACCAGTTATTGAGGCTTTCAAAGACCCTCGAGCTCACCAGGACGAGATTGTCCAAAAAGGCAACATTTTTCTCATGGCTTTGATGGGAAAGGCCGAGAGACTAGTTTAAACGATTTGAGATACAGGCACTACATATCATCATCTTATAAAAGCAAACCCAATATTGCCGCACTACCTTCCACTGAAGCTGCTGCACGAGAACATTTACTGAGAGTTTTCTTTCAGGTGCAGCAGTGGTTATCTGGACAAACCCAATTTAATGAACAACAAAGAGACCTGAACCAGTGGGGGTGGAAAAAAACAAAGAGTGGTCTTGTGCCCGTTGCAACCACGTCCAAACCAGCACCGGACTCAATACTTCAGCGCATTTCTTGTAAATGCAAAAAAGGCTGCCAGCGAAATTGTGGATGCAGGAAAACAGGCCTTTATTGCTGTCCAATATGCACAACATGCAACGGATTGTGTGAAAACGTCGAGCCCCCGGACGACAGCGTTGAGATAAACGAAGAAGGGGCCGAAGAAAGAGACCAAGAACTGTCTGAAGAAGAACGCTCACTAGATGTGGAAGGTATGCCTAATCGCAAAATCACAAGTTAATGTTTTTTCACCATTTCTCCTATTTTCCAGCTCCGATGCTGTTTATGGAAGAACCCGATCCTCTGGCAGGACCTTCAGCCATCGAGGAGCCTCAGCCAGGGCCTTCCGCCATCGAGGAGCCTCAACCAGGACCTTCTAAGAGAAACGGATCAAATATAATGATATTATAATAAAGTGATGGAGATATTGTTATTTGCTAGTAAATTACACCACTTTTCAACTGGCGATTGAGCCCGAACGGTTCGTCGGAGAAAAAACAGAAAATAACGAAATTTGAAGAAAATTTTATGTTCTTTTATTTTGATTAGAAGTGTTTTTACCGAAAAATTGATGGTTTTCGAGTTATAAGCAGAAGACTGCCAACATTACCTTTTTTTTTACCTTTTTTGCATTTTCTTCAATGCTGCATCACGAAATTTTGTTAGCAAACCTCAGATTCGGATTCAGCATCCCAAAAAACATAAAGAATGGAGAAAATCAAAACTACCCCGAAAACTTTCCTACCAAGAATACTATATTACTGCACTAAATCTGTTATTCTCAATTACGCATGTCCTTTTAACCCTTAGACGCCGTCGTGCGGTCACTATTACCGCAGCAAAATCGTGATTCGTGTTTATTTTCTCCCACTTTCAAAGTAACGCCGACAGCGTCTTGATACCTTCAGTTACAGGGTCGTCAATGTTGTGCTACAAGCGAAAGGTAGTGCGTTAGCTAGTTCAGTTTTTATAAGCGTACAAAATTTGCGAGAGGTCACTGTAAGCGCACGACAGCGTTAGTGTTACTTTTTAAGTTCGCATAAACTTTGATTTACAGCAATGGCTGATCAACCTGGACCTTCCAGAAAGAATTTAGTCAAAAGTGATGAGTCCGATGAAGAAAGTGAATTGAATGGTAAAAGGAAAAATTACTATTGTAAGAATCGTTTTAAATCGTCACCTGAACCTTTTCATTCTCGATCTAGAACCCTAAGATATAATATTGTAATGCAACTGCCTAGATTACGACCCTCTGCAAGATTGTAAAATTCGGCAAAACCTCTTGAGGTATTGAGCTTGCTATATACGGAAGACACTCCGGGTATAATTTAACGATGGACAAATTTTACAATTGAAAGGGAAAGGAGAAAATATAAAAGAAGTTCTCGTCTTGAATTACGGAATGTAGATATAACTGAAATAAAGGCATTTATTGCTCTTCCATTATCTTTTCTATCAAATTATTTTCTTTCAAAACCATGTAACTCAAATAATAAAAAAATGAAAATTATGTATTTCATTTTTTTTATTTAAACAGGCTCATTATTAACACAACATATATTTTTAAGACGAATATTTTTTTTTAAATATCACCAAAAAACATAAACCATATAACTATTTTTTTTTTAACACTTTTTGTTTCCCCTGCTAATGTGTGTAACAATCTTTTTGTGCTTGTTACAACGTTAGTAGATAGCCCGAGTTTTTATCAAATTTTGACCAATTTAAATAATTAAATTTTTTAAAAATTTTTGAATACGCCCCTGTCTAAAAGGTTCGACGTCCAGGCCGATTTTCTTAATACAATAACCTACGTATAGACAACCCAGAAAATGACGATATGCATGACTAGCTGTCGGAATATCACTTGCACACCCAGATGGTGTGAGGAGATCTTTTACATTTGTGGGATGACTGCCGTTTTTTCGACGTTACCTAACCTAGTATTTTGGATGCATTTAGTTTCGGGTCAAACTTGCATCTATTTTCATGGCTTATTTTGGTTAAAATGAGTAGATTCCCGTTTTCAAGTTCAAAGTGCCCTCCAGCTTTACTTGTCATTACCGGAAGTCACATGGGTTTTCGAAGCAGTACGAGTCACGAGTGGGAAGTTGTTTTTTTGATAGGAAAGTCTATTTAAGGACTTTACGGCGTAGTGCCGCGGTCTGTTCGTTCTATATACCGGTCCAGAAGACTTGAACAGCAGGTGACGAAGATATAAAAATTATGGTTTTGTGTTAATTATTCGCATTTTATATGTGGCGGCAATGGCCGGATCGGAATTTAACATAGAAGCTGTCTTTTGAGCCTTAAATGGGATTGTTTCGTCACCTAGACCGAAGGAAGCCCGACCACCTGGTAAGTAATACCTTTTGGGTTTCACAAAATGGCGTCCTAATGTTCACGTTTTGTTTTAGGCTTCGTCTACTTTCATTATTCTTCATTATTCGTCTACTTTCATTTTTCGTTATTCGTCTACCTTCATTTTTCATTATTCTTCATTTGTCGTTATTCATTATTCTTCATTTTTCTTTTATCAACTTCTTTTTCTACTTCCTTTATCTACTTCGATTACCGTCTATTTTTCTTTTATCTTCTGGTTCTTTTATCTCCTACATCTTTTATCTTCTACCTTTATTACCTTCTACTTCTATTTTCTACTTTCTACATGGATTTAGCCATGTGTTGGAAATGCTTTAGTCAGTATTCGTAACCTGGAGTCTTCCTCTAAATTATTTACCCTGCTATGGATCCCATGTCTGGAATGGAGGATGTATGTCTTAGAGAGGCCAAGATGAGTGGGGGTGTCATTTTGGATGAAGTTCCTGTTTCGGTGCATGTGCCGGTCACCCCGACGTGCTGTATGGTCAACCGTCCACATTGATCTGATGCTGGAGATTGACGCATAATCCGTCGTGCCTGTCTGCTAGAGTCCTGCCTTACATGAGCTAAGTAGCATATTTTTTCTCCTTGATTACTGTACTAACACCACCTCCGACTAATTTTTATTAAATTTCATAAAATATAGTACCAAAAAAACCCTTCTTTTGAGTTTGAATAGGTAAATTTCATGTGTCTAATAATTCAGGATAATTTCACCTCAATACTTCAGTTGAATCACTCGTAATGTACTACTAATGGGCCAAGAGCCACCTTTTTAGATAATATTGCTAAAATACCTCTTTTTAATCACTTGTAACGTTTTCACTGGCACAATGCCACACTCACCGGACTTAACTTTTTTAAATTGATCACTAAAAGACAATTTGTTAACCCTTAACTTAATTTCCTATGTTATAAACCTTTTATGTGGTGATTTGGTAAACTGTATTATATTTGTATATTCTTCCCTCTGTATATTTTTATGTATAGTGTATAATTACCCTAGCTTCGCTTAAGACTGTTGTAAATTCTTGTAGATTTCGCTTAAAGTGGATGGGTCAATCCAGTAATGTACATATTACCTAAACTGCTTATCTTGTATCATACGAAAACTTAGTTTTCAATTTAAAACCGAAACCTCCCTCGTCAAGGAATGCTTGAGTGGTTGGTCTATTTATTGTAAATTCATTTGTATATTAATCCCTAGTAGGTTTTATGATTATCTAGCTGGAACAGGCTAGTTTTGATTTATGAAACTAACTTTTACTCGTCAAGGAGTATAAGATGGTTATTTTAATTATCTTAAATTGAGATTTTCATTAAACAAAAAACGTAAGTCTTACTTTCTAAAAGAAGTAGCGGTTAAATGTTTAATTTTTAAGTATAAATCTAGAAATTCCTCAGGAAGTATGCATTTTCGCTCTAAGTTATTGAGATATTATATCTGTAATTTCTTTACTTTTGCTTAATGTTATTAAGATATCCCTATAGAGTATTGAGATATTTCTATAGCTGTAATTTTCTCTATTTTGACTTAATTTTATTAAGATACCCCTATGAAGTTGTTGGGATATTCCTATATCGGTAACTTCTTCATTGGACTTAATCTTGTAATAGATATATCTATATCTGTTTTGAGCGGGTTAATAAGAGACTGATAATCCCGGTCTTGAATACATTACTTATTGACCCCGAAATTTTAGTTACCATCAGTATGTATTTTTGTCATTCTAGGTTTTGGCTATATCTATTAGTTAGACTTAGCTAGACAATCTTTATCTTCACCCCTAAGCTATTTTGTTGGGAACATAACTAAAGTTTTAAGTTCCCAATTCTATTTTGGAATAGGGCATGGTAAATGTCTTTATTAATATAATCTGGAAGTGATATTACTAATCTTGAATTTGATTCTAAATTCTATCTCACTTTAAATTCTGGCGTAGTGAATGCTATATATTTATGTATATGACTTTATATTAACTTTACCCTAAATGTTGCTTTACTTTGAATTTTGGCAAAAGGGTAAATGTCTTTAATTATATAACCTTGAAGTTATCACAAATTTCTCAAGGGATTTTAACCAAATTTTGGGGCATCGTAAGTGCTTCAATTGACCTTTCATTGACTTTACTATAAAGAATATTTTATTTTCAATTTTGGCATAATGAGTGCTATAATTTGATTTAGTTTAACTTAAATTTAAATTCTGTTTTATTTTGGTCACTACCTTTAAAGTAATTACACTTTAATTATGTTCAAAGCTTTTAGTTAGTATTTGACTCCTTTTATATTGGGTGTTTAGAAAGAATCCTCACTTCTTATTCTGTTTAATTTCCTACGATCTAATATATCTTTTAGTGGAGCTGACTAGCTCATGTCATGTTCTATGTTATTTTTTTATATCTTCTTTCTCTGATTTAGTTGCTTAGCCTTTTATTCAAGTCCTTCTTCATGTTATGTTTATTTCTTCCTAAATGAATAAAATGGGTGTTTGTTGGAAAATATTATTCTTTTATTAATAAAATAGGAATTGATTAAAATAATTGTTTTATTCATACTGCTTTCTCTTTCAGGGCTAGGGAACTAAATATTCTATTTACTCTTTTCTTTATAATCTTTTTCAACCCCTTTGGTTGATGGCGCCCAAAAATCTTATCTGAATTAAATCTACGACCTTAGCTCTCAAGCGAATTAAAAAACTGAGTGGCCGTGGTGACCCAAGTAATTAATTAATAAAAATATCAACTAGAACCTCTTAAGATAAATAAGAATCTTTTTTTTTATTTTTTTTAATTTTTTATTTTTATTAATTATTACATGTGTCATTAATGGAGATACACGGTTTTGCATCTCGGCCGACTATACAGCGTGTCCAGAAACCATCTTAACATATGGGAAACTTTTTTATTTTTAACTTTACGAAAAAAAATTATTCTTCATAAAAAGTTCTGCTTGTTGATAAAATAACATTCAAATCAAAAGTTTTGAGCCAGCACATACGGGGTGTTCAGAAAGTCAATAATATTAATACCATAAATGGAAAACTATATTTAATAATTTTAATTACAAAGTACAATAATGAAATACTACACTAAGCTTCAACATGACCACCGTTTTTTTCCATACAAACGGTTGTACGTCGTGAAAATTCCATAACTGCATTTCTAACTATCTGAGGGAAAATTTCTTGGACACATTCTCTGATAATTCTCTCTAAATGGTCTATGTTCTCGAAAGGTCTGTGGGTATACACTTTTTGTTTTAAAAATCCCCATACGAAAAAATCCAGAGGTGTTAGATCAGGTGACCTTGGTGGCCAAGCAAATTCTGATCTTCGTCCAATCCATTTCTGTGGAAATGTCCGGTTTAAGAATTCTGTCACTCTTGCAGAGCTGTGGCATGGAGCGCCGTCATGTTGGAACCAAAGTGTTTGTCTTATATTCATTGGTAGTCCATGAAAAAATTCAAATAATTCCGTGTCCAAAAAGTTCAAGTAAATTTCACCGGTAATATTTTCTCGAAAAAAGTACGGCCCTACAATTTGGTTCCTAAAAACGCCGCACCAAACATTTGTCTTGAAAGAATACTGGTCACGACACTCAATTACAAAATGGGGATTCTCACTCCATCACCTACAGTTTTGAGAACTACTCCATTTGAGGTGAACATCGCCTCATCTGAAAACAATATTTTTCTTGCGAATAGTGGGTCATCTTCTACCTCACCTTGAAACCAAGATCAAAACAAAAATCGTGAATCAAAATCTCTAGGCTGCAGTTTGTGAAGAAATTTTGGCTTGTATGGGTAAAAATTATTTTTCCTTAAAATAACTTGGGCAGTGGACTTTGTAACAGGTCGTGGAACAGTTTGTGAAATATTTCTCAATGAGATTTTAGGATTTTCCACGACAGCTAGCAAAACATTCAATTGGGTATCTTCGTCCGTACGCCAAACCTGATGCATGTCAGAAAATTTATTACTTACAGATCCGGTATTTTTAAATTTATTAAAAATATCTCCAACCGTTACATGGCTAATAATTTTATTTGGATATCTTGCATTAAAAATTTGAGCAGCCTCTCTGTACGTCTTGTAGTGGTCTCCAACTATTAACACTATTTCAACTTTTTCCTCGATTGTAAATTTAAGCACCATATTTAATTAAAAGGAAACTGTCCGCCTTGACAAATAAAATAATTAGTTGTCATGGTTTCATTTAGTTTTCCAAGGCGTGCTGGACCTACTAAACGAGAATAAATACCGCTTCTTAAAATCTTGCTCGCCCTTTTCTGAAAAATTCTGTGAGATAATTAGAGAAACTATGGAATCAGGAAAAACAACAACATTACGCCACAGTATCTTTGTTTTAAGCTAAGTCGCCTTTCGAATGGCAACTTTAGACCATTTATTATATTTTTGACAATATCGAAAATTGTCATTAAAAAAAATTGATCAGTACCAAAAACCACGTTTAAATTACAATTAGGTAATGCAATGAAAAATTAGGTTTTATTATTTTTTACGAATTTTTCTTCCACAATCAAAACAATTTCAATTTTCTCCTCAGAAGTTAATAACGCTACCATTTTTATGTTTTATAAATTTTAACGCGTTTTGACGGTTGCTGTCAAACATTCCTTGCTATCAACAATTAATTTGTATGTTACAACCATCCTAGATTACATGTAACTACAGTTAAATTTGCATTGTTATTGTAGACATACGTTTCAAAAAAGACGAAATAATTTTTTCAAGGTAAATCGGCGTAATTTCATATTTGAACGTGGTTTTTAGTTCTGATCAACTTTTTTTAATAACAATTTTCGATATTATCAAAAATAAAGGTACTTTACTTTTAAGCCAAATTCATATTTTTTGACTTACCTCGTATACGCCTGGGAGAATTTAATATCTGATAGTTGCATTTTAGGTTTTAGGCCATGCAGAACTTTTTATGAAGAATCACTTTTTTTCGTAAAGTCTAAAATAAAAAAGTTTCCCATATGTTAAGATGGTTTCTGGACACGCTGTATAAAATTATTTTTCTGGGACAAAAGAAAAATAAACGACTAATGCCGGGTATTATAGGTTACGGTTAACTTCAATATTCAGTTTAACTGGTGATATGCGCATCATCGGTTATTGGCCAATCCTCAGGATAAACTGCAATCTTAAAAGTAATCCGAGCTTATAATATCCGGCGCTTTTTTTTAAATTTGGCATTCGGCTGAAAAACCATACAGCCAGTCGCACAGTGCAATTTTTTAAAATTTCAAACAATATTTATATAAAGGAAAAGTAAAACACATAAACAGGGGCACACGCTTCACGCGACTTCTACTAAATATATGTAAATACTCAATAAAAACCTTAACTACATTCAATTTTACACACCGGTATTAGGTAGTTGTAAAGTAAGAAAAACTTTCAATGTGTCAGAGTTCGACCAATAGATGCATTACGAATTCTCAAACAGCTTTATGCGACATGTGAGAAAAAACATCAGGACCAATTTGTTAGCAGGTGTATTCAACATAGCGCAGTGAAACGTCAACGTTCAGGACAACCTGAAGGATTACAATAAAAAAAAGCGACATGGTTTTTCCACATCGTACAGTTTTCCATCAACACAAGGTATGAAAAAATTATTTCTATATCTCACTAAGTTTTCCATAGAGGGAATCAGGCACGTGTTAAAGATGTTGACCAATGGTTCTCATATTGTTGAAAATAGAGGTGGGGACCGCGTAAGTTTCAGTCAATCAATAAAGAAAACAGAGTGAGATACGATCTTTAAAGGCAGAAGAGAGCCACTATAATCGTTTAGTTTAAAGTCTAAAAGGCGTTACTTGCAAAGTAATATTTCTATTCGAAAACTGCATAAAGCATTCAATGACTCTGTGAACCCTTCTTTAAAGGTGTCTATTACGATGTTCCGCAATATATTTTGTGGCAACTTCAATATCAGGTTTAAATCACCGGCCTCAAATATTTGCGGATACAGCACCATGATGGACAATAAAGTTGAAAACTTCGTCCCTCCGGACAAAACAGCCAACATTATGAAGAAACGAGTGCACAAACTTAGGGCTAAAACTTTTTATGTGCTCCTAAAAGATACTAATGATGGTGAATTAACCCTTTGATTTAATATACAACAAGTGCAACCACTTTCACGAACACCTGTCTAAGAAGCATTTTACAAAAAGAAAAGAAAATAATTTTTATTGAAAAAAAAGTTTCCAACAGGGGTCGTTTTTTCGTTTTCAGCCAGACCTTGCGAAGCCGTAACTACTCAAGAAAGGGTGGAAGTGGGAGAAAATTCTTAAGACAACTCTTGGTGAAATTCTTCTGATCCATCCGATTAGCGCTGCTAAGATAAAGACGTGGATGAACTATTATCGCTCCTTTATGATCAAAACTGGAAAGAAGACGAAAACTCGTCATGGTACAAGAAAATTGTAGTTGTCGAAAATTTTCGTACTGCTGTAGAGCAAGAGGATGACAATGAATGTTGTTGCTTAGCGGACGAAGAGGCCAACCACGTCTAGAATACCAGTTTTGTAAAGTTTTTGTTTTGGTTTTCCATTTTTGTTAAACTTACTTAATAACCTACCATTAGAAAAATTTTAATTTTACTAAAATAAAAAAAATAATAATTTAAATTAAACAATACTAAAACCATATTCTTGGTTCTTTTATTATTTTATAAGGTAATCCAATCAAAATACCACAAGCCCTTACTATGTTTCGAGCAAAACCCTACAAGTTTGAAAAAAAATTAATCAAAACGCCACATGTACAAACTTTTAATGCGATTTAAATACATTTCATACCAATATAATTTTAGTCCAACAAGCAATAAGTAGTAAAAAATCAGCCGAAAGTTTTAAAAATTATACCAGGAAAGTTGTTCTACATTTATGAAACTCGATTTGGCGGACTTGTGGGATTTTGCTTGAAACCTCCTCAAATACGGATAAAATATAACCAGTGCTCGCCAAGCTTTTATGGAAGGCCTGTCAACGGATATTAAGGTGCCTTCAGGTAAAGGGAAGAGACTAATTATCGTCCATATTAGAAGCGAAGAGGAATTTTTAAAAGAAGGCTTGCTAACCTTTTAGTCGTTTAATACGGGAGATTACCACGAGGACATGGATTCGCATGTTTTTGAGGACTATTTTGGTGAAATGATAAAAAATCTTCCAGCTGATTCAGTAGTAGTTATGGATAACGCAAGCTATCATTCACGACGCACAGAGAAGACTCCAACTTCATCTTGGAGAAAATAAGAAATTATCGACTGGTTCTTTCCTTTTTACGAGTATAATTTAATTTATTATAATTTTTACGAGTATAATGTATTTTTTTAAAAATGTTTAATAAAAAATAAGTGTAGCTAATACTATGTACATAATGCCTAATTTTTATTCTGTTAAAATAAAATTCTTTCCATTTTACGAATATCCTACCGGCACGCCTTTGTCACACCATTTTCAGTGTTTGTGAATGGATAACAATAGGCAAAACCCATAAATTGACCCAACCCCGGGTGGTACTACCTGCACTTGATGAAAAGAAAGAATTTTGCAATGAAATCAATGCCAAAGTATGAAAGTGGCTTAAATATTCGTTGGGTCACTCTGTAGTCCCTTTGCATACCTAATGAGCTTCTATTACTCTACAACTTTTTAAAATATACTATAACCGCTTATTTTAGAGATACAAGGTGTTATAATTTCTAAGCTAATACGAAGAAAAGTCCATTTTTGATAAAAGAGATAAAGCCCAATTTTTAAATTAATATTTAGTATTAAGAAAAACAGTGGCGTATCATTTTCCTCGTTTAAATATCAAAATACATGTTAGCGCGGACGCCACTGGTAGAAGTAAAGCAAATATTTTTATGTAATAAATGTATTTTTATTCCTAGTTAGTATTTAAAATGATATCTAAAGCGATCTCAAAAATATTAAGAAAAAACCGTTTAATTTTCTATTTTCAACACCCTGCATCTCAAAATTTAAGCGGCTGTGAATCTATGTTTGTACTGTAGAATCAATTAATTCATCAATCATTATTAAGAGTTTTTGGAAAGGAGTAGGACCGAGCGTTGCCGGAATTAGGGGCACCTGAAGAATTGTCGATTTTATGAACAAAATGTTCTTGAACAATATTATTGTTTAGGTAAGTTAGGTCATACCGTAGTATTTACCATCTGTTTTTCAGCGTTAACTGCAGTAGTAGTGTTATTAGAACGTTTTAAGTTTCGGTTAACGAATTGGACTAGTGAGTTCTCAGCGGTGCCCCCGAAGGGTAGCATCTCAGTTTCTGAGATTGTTGGAGTGATGTCTTGTGGAATGGTGTGTTGGGTGGTGTTTGGGTTTAATGTGATTTGAATAGTTGGTGGAATGTTAGTATTAGTATTTGAGACATTTGAATGAGACGAGAGCTTACTCATTTACCTGTCAAAACCTGAGTTATGAATTAGAATTACACAATCCAATTCTTCTAGTTTGATTATATAAATGAGAAATTAGACGTCTCTCCCACTTCTTTTCACTTTCGGATAGTAGCTTCTTGTATCGTTCTTTCAGGGATTTCTCACTCTCAGTAAATCCATTAATGAATCGTCGTTTAAACTAAGATAATCTCGGGCTGATGGTCCCCACCACTTGCGTCCTACATGGAGTTACTATGGCCTCAAGAGAGAAACGTTCAGAAGTCGAAATGAATCGATACATATTAAAATTAGTGAATATATATAAAATTTGTGATTAATTTAACACAGACAGTTCAGAAATATCACGTCTGACCCCTGTGAACGATAAAAGGGAACTGATATAAGATATTTTCTAGCCAGGGTAACTGTCATTTTTCCTCACTTACCTAGGTGACCGTAAGCCGTAGGAAAAGTATAGTAGGTACATCATTTGAGTTTGTAAGATAATTACGAATTAGCCGCTATGCGGCTTCATGCGTAACTTTTCTATTTGTGCCTAAAATGCTCCTTATAATACTAATTGTGTAATAATATTATGTCACCAGGTAATGTTAATTTTTAACATATTATGTTAATAATTTTAATTATTACAGATATCTCGCTTTCAACCAGTAGCGTTTTCAGCTATTTAATGTAGACTATAACCATAATATTGTTACCTCCATTAGGCAGTTCAAATGTGTATGCCAGTTCTACTCCAGCTACTCCTTTGACCCAATCATCGCTTCCTCCAGCCGCTGGATACAGCCCAATTGCAGAATTAACAACGGTGTATTCAGAGTTCATTGTGCTGGCCTCTTCAATAGCAACGGCTACTCTTTCTCCCAATGAGTGGAGTTCTTCTGAATTATCGGGTAGCAAACCGGCGTACCTGTTAAAGAAAAAAAATTTAATTTTTAATTTAATGCGAATATACATAAAATTCATCAAGGTATTCCAAATCTGACTGACTAGCCTGAGCACGGTCAAGGCATCTGAAAAGCTTTGCCAGTACTACCTAGGTTTGTTCTTGGCGATACGGGATTTCGTACATTTAGGCGCATATAGGCGTAGCAGGTTAGAATATAAATATTATTAAACATTAATAAGTATTTAAATTGTATTACTAATTTTAAAAAAATGTATCGAAAGCGACCCACTAACTATAACAGTTACATTCAATGCATTTTAGCTATTTGATAGGTCTGTCCATAAAGCTTCTGTCAGGAACTATGAGACTGGAATTAGTGGAGTACATAAAACTCATCGAATTTTGGCGGAAAAGGGCAGAAAACAGGTGGCTGCGATTACAAGTGACGAAAGGCGCCAAACAGCTACCGCTGTGTGCTGCATGAGCGCCGCAGGAGACTTCGTGCCTCTCATGTTTATTTTTAAAGGCAAGCATATGAACAACGCCCTAGAAAAAAAAAGTGGACTCATAGATGCAAACTACCGCTACTTGAAATCAGGATTGATCACTGAAGACTTATTCCTGGATTGGTTAAAGCATTTCGCTTAATGTGTGAATGCTTCTACGGAAGATCATGTGTTAGTTGTTTTAGACAACCATGCCACACAGTCTTCCTTGAAGTCCTATAGGTTATGTCGTGAAAACGGGATCGTTCTTGCATCGCTACCCCCACACACCTCTCACCGGCTCTAACCTCTGGAAGTAACGTTTTTCAGTTCATTAAAGACATCATATAGCAAAGAATACGATCTTTACATAAAGACCCATCATTATAACAGAATTAAGGTGACTGATATTGCAGAACTCTTTGCTAAAGCGTATAATCTCATCACTTCCAAGGAGAAAGGTTTGAACGGATTTAAAAATACGGGTAAATTTCCCTTACACAGAAACATATTTGGGGAAGAAGAGTTTACTAAAATAACAGAAGGATCATCCGTTATTCAGGAAGAAGTCAGCGAACTGGGCGAGGCTCTCGAAGAAACAATTTATTTAGATCCGAAGTCCGGAACTAGTAGAGATCCAAAATCATCGTATGTACCAACAGTGGCGTAGCCACAGGGGGGCGAAGGGAGGCGATCGCCCCCCGCCCCCTTGACCTGGCGCCCTTTACTACTTAAAAAATAATTCCTAAAAAACAAGATCGGTCTTATTTTATTTTTAGTAAAGAATAGCGATGGGAATAAACTTAACAAAACCGGTTTTGAGAGCGTCCCATCACATTAAATTCTTATATAGCGGATTTTATCTTCATTTGGAGCCAGACCCCTGTTCTCTAGGGAGCATAAAGAAGGTGAGTTCCTACGAAATGGGCGTGGTTCCAAGAATTTTTTGCCTGCGGCGCTTTACCTCCTCCGTCTACACCCCTCCGATAGTTCGCCCTCCCCGCCTCAAAATGCTGGCTACGCCTCTGTGTACCAAGCAGAAGCCATGATGTAGCAGATATGCTTCCAGTTACTACTTACTACTGGAAGCCTGTAACAAGGAGCCACGTGCTCAATCGAAGAGAAAGAGGCATCAACGAAGGACATCTTCCAGCAATAGTTTATCATCAGCAATAACAGAAGTCTTCGACGATATCGCAACCGATGACAAGACTTAATTGAAGAGCACATCTTTTAAAGACTTTCATCCGACACCCCAATTAATAGAAAAACCACGCCCCAAAAGAAGGGAACAGAATCTCAAATACTAACGTCCACTCCACTGCAGGCATCTTTGGAGAAGAAGGAAGAAAAGAGAGAGAAGAAGAAAGTTGAAGAAAAAAAAAGAAAAAAATTATTTTAAAAAGGAAAATCGGTAGGACAGCAGCTAGAAAACAATAAAACCTATGAAAGAGAACGACTTATGTCCAATACGCGTGGAAACTGGGACAGCAAATGAATTGTGGGGGCGGTGTAGATCATGTGGCACTAAGCTTTATGCTGCCTCTTCTTTGGTATCTCGGTCATAAGACCTGGATTCGTGTGAAGCATGTGAATATATGTTGATCGATATTACCCTCCTATATGATCGATATTAGCCGACCATAGGTGATAATATCGATCAAGTTTTAAAAAATTTCTAATTAAGATACAGAGAATTTGTTTGTGTAATTTTGTTCTTAAGATAATAAAGCCTACGTTCAATATAAAAAATAACAGTATTTTGTGAAAGTATTGCTTTTCTCTTACGTTATGTTTTAAGTGATCGATATTTGACCCCTATAATAGCGCCATCAGCGTCTGGTTGAAAACCAAAACGAACGGGGAACGACCTTTACCATTTAAGTTATCGTAGCCTGACCTTGCAGGATGGAGTATGTCAGAAATCATCCCTATATTTTGTAGCAGGTAGGTACATTAAGTTGTTATGACTTTGATAAAATCAAGTTTTATAAAAAAAGGTGATTAGTTTAGTTTTAAAGAAAATAGTGTAAAAGTCATCGCCGAATATGTTCCGGGGAATAAAATCCTAAGCAATTGTTATTCCCAGTCTTATCAGTCTGTGTCGGGAAAACGGGTAGCTTTTCAACGGCAGGACAACATTTTCAACATAATATAAATATTTTATTGATATCGTTACCGACATTTTCTACCCCTTTCTTAGAAATTTACTTACTGTGTTTTCACCCTCTAAGTTTACGGAGCAGCTACAAGGATTATTGCCAATATTACAAGCTATTTAATAGAAATTAAACCTCAATATCTAAGATTTCACGTTAAAAGCTTTTGTTCCACTGCTTTCTTACCATTTCTTCATTGATCAGGATTAAAGAAAAAGAAAGAATACAAACGTGCAATTTTTACGTAGATATAGCATACAGTATTAAATAACGATCTGTATATTATACAGCATAAAATATTTCTTCGGCTGATGACACTGTGAAAGTCTGTTGAAACACGTCAATTTAGATCTGAAGGGGGATAACTGTAGAAGTATTTGTTGTTTTAATTTTTTTTTGTCAAACAATTACCTAACCGCGCATTTTCGTGAAACGCTCAAAAGCGAAAATGTAGTCAATTTTAAATTGAAATACCCTAACTAGTAGGGGCTTTGCATCCTCTAAGCGGACACAACCCCCCCGCCCCTCAAGAGTATGATGATAAAAGAAGTTAAATTTTGAAATCCTTACATGTGTGTTCTGAGCACAAGTACCGCCGATATTTAAACTAATCGCGGACCCATTGCAGGGTCTCAGGTAAAATAGCCCAACATTTTTGGATACACTTTTGCTGGAGTTGTTCAATTGAATCTGGATGTGATTCCCACACAGCACGATCATGTTTCAGAAATATTTCATATTAGTTACTCCGAAAAATTTTAAATATTCCATAAATATTTTAAGACATTTATGATATTGTCACAACTTGGGGGGTAGCTTCCCTAAAGGGACGTGAATGAAAACACTGGCTAGAAAAAAACACATACCCTTTTATTTATGTTACGTTATTTGTTTACCAGGTAGCCTGGAGGAAACCCAGCATGTCTCCAAAAGGGTGTCGACCTGGCCGGAACTATCGGCTTGGGGGCTCTTGAGGGGATGCACCATAAAGGCTTTACCCGGGCTACGTCTTCGGGGGAGGTGGACGGTTAAAGGACCCAGGAGAGTTGTTTTGCGTCTATAAGACGTATGGGCGCTCCTGGGGGTAATCAAGGAAGATCAGGAGAGAGGCCTGGAGTCTATAAGACACATGGGCGCTCCTGATCGTAGGGACGGTGACCAGTCGGAAAGACGAAGGTACGATGTCCACCCAATGTTCGGGTATTTATACACCGAAAGTGCTGACTATTGTTTAGTTGATCTTGACATTGGGTGGCACAGTGGTCTAAAGGTTTAAAAATTATAATTATAATGTGGAGCCCGCCATTTTGTTGACAATATATTGATGAAACCCAAAAATGTCCCATAAAAGTAATATTTCATTTTATGTTTCTGAAACATTACATAATTGCATTTCTGAAATATTTCAAATTAGAGGCAAATACTTTTCAGAAATGTATTTCAAAAAGATTTCTTGTAATATTTCTGAAACTATATAAAATGGAGTAATATATTATCATGAAATATCAAGAACATATTTATTAAACAAACATATATATACTAATATGTATTAAGTAATAAATATGAATATAAAATTCCCTGAAGGTAGAAATTTAAAAATTTAAATTAATAATTTTAAGTATGAGTCATAATAATATTATATGGGTATATAGCTGCATTTATAAAACTTTTCGCCAACGCTTCCGCTCGTTAACCCAAAGATGCATAATGTATGCATTTATAAAAACCGCCACCGTTCCCGTTCGTAGTTCAAACATGAACAATTTTTATCTGGCTGACATTGTGCTGTTCGTCGTTCGTGGTTTAGCCAATGAGAAGAAAGAAATTTGACACATTTGATAAAAAACATATTATTATTTTTCATATTCCTACGATTTCAGCATTTATAGACAATACACAGGGCTTAAATTGTTTCATAGTTAAATAATAATAAATACTGGTTACATCATCCACTTTTTTAAAGAAAATTAATATTCTAACCTATAAATACGTTACTGCTCCCGCGAATTTACAACGGTGCAGTTCGTGTTTCATAAATACCCTAAGAACGGTGACGACGAGCAGGAGCGGTGGCGAAAATTTTTACAAATCGACCTTTATATTATAGATCCCTGGTAGAAAAATATACCAATCTTTAATATATCAAGGACGCTGCGTATATCAATGATTGATACATAAACACTATTAAAACTACATATTCCATTACAAAGACAGGAAAGTTTAACCAAAATTTGTATAATTTATATGCGACAGCCACAGTGCAACAATTTCTTGAACCTCAACTTCTGTCCTGAAGGTAGATGATGCCTTACTGCATCTTTTATTATTCTATTAATGTTACTGTAATTTAAAAAAATTTCATTCTTTTTCTGTCCCTTTACTGTTCAATATTCTAATTCACCAGAGTAACAACTGAGAGGGGTTCATAGCAAAAGTGGTGTAGGTCATATAATTTAAAAAATGCCGATATTATGGGAAACTATCTTTTATACTCATATTTTTTTACTGCCACAGTGGTGTAAGTCAGTTGTTCATAAATGAAGCAATAGATGGTACTACTCTATTTATGCTCTGAATATTAATACAAATTATTCAGTGCATAAGTGGCATAAGTCACTTCTAACGTCAAACTTGATTGTTGGTGTTTATTTTATGACTTCTGAAATAATTTTAAGTAGTTTTCCTGAGTCGTTTGGGTCAACTTTGTAAGGAAGATGAATTCTGGCGAATCTGAGGATGAGGATCATTCAAGTTCATCAAATTTTGCCGTCATTCTCGGGTAAGTACCTATTTATGTATTTTCTTTATACATATTTTAAACTTAGGGGAGAATTCATTTTACATGAGATTTTTTCTGTAATAGTAGCTATACATACTCAATCCTTAATAAAAAGATTACCTAATTTAAAAGCTACTTATTATTTATATTTCTTTAAATTTTTTTTTAATTTCGACTTTTTTTTATTTGTTGAATCAGAAGAGGAAGAAAAAGGAGCGGTTAGTGAGAAGAAAGTAGGCTGTTCGGACGAAAGCCCATTCGCCCACGCCTGTTCGCGGAAGGAAAAGGCAACGAAATGAAAATTCTTGGAAAATAAATATTAGAAAACAGTCACGAAATGAAGGTAAACAATACTTGTCGTCGAGAGGGCATAATGTACCTGAAAAAACATTTGAAAATTTCAACTGCGAATGCAAGAAAACGTGTAATAATCGTATAAGTGAAAATGATAGAAAAAAAAATGCACGATTCGTTTTGGAAATTAGGAGATTTTTCCAAACAAAATGCATTCATCTACAGCCTTCAAAAATCTGAAAGTTTTAAACAAAGGCGTCCTCGTAACAATTCGAAAAGTCCAAAATCTTTGACGTACTACCTGCTAATAAAATTGATGATTCCGATGTTCAAGAGCATATTAAATCATTCCCAGCTTATCAAAGTCATTATAATCGAAAAGATAATCCCCCAAGAAAATATTTAAATCCACACTTGTCAATTCATAAGATGTACGAAATGTATGTTGAAAATGTACAAATCAGAATAAAACACCAGTCAAAGAAAAATTTTACTATAAAGTTTTCTCCACGAAATTAAATTTACACTTCAAGCCCCCTATAAAAGATTCCTGTAAAACGTGCGAGGAACTAAATCTGAAATTTTTTATCGAAAATAACGAAGAAATTAGAACAAACTTCAAACCTAAAATAAAGCTCATTTAGCAAAAGCTCAACGAGCACGAGACTCATTAAACAAGGATGAGAATAAAGCATCTGACATAATTTATGTAGCAACATTTGATTTACAAGAGGCATTAGCATTCCCAAATTTAGGTACATCAGTTGCGTACTACAAGAGAAACATGTACATTTACAATTTTGGAGTTCATCCGTTTAATTCATCAAATGGAGTCATGTACATATGGGATGAAACAGAGGGACGGGGCTCCCAGGACATTGCAACTTGTCTAGTGAAGCACTTATAGGACAACGCACGTGACCACGACCATATAACTTTATACTCAGACTCTTGCCCCGGACAAAACCGATGTGTAAAATTGGCCCTCACGTTGTTAGAACTGGCCCAGAATCAAAACATGAATGTTAGCACTATAGATTTAAAATTTTTAGTTTCTGGGCACTCCTTTCTACCCAACGACGCTGATTTTGGGATAATTAAAAAAGCAAGTAAAAAATGTGTTCAGATACATGGTCCAGAAAACTGGATAGACATTGTAAAGGCAAGGGGGCAAAACGTACAAATCCCTTTTAGGTAGTTGAAATGAGAAGAACTGATTTCCTATCCACAAAGAGTCTTGAAGCCTCTATAACAAACCGCAAAAAGAATGTGAGAGGTGAGTAATTTAGCTGGCTTAAAGTTAGGTGGTTTAGATTTGAACGTGGTTCACCATTCCACTTTAAGTATAAAGAGACTCTCAACGAGATTATGGATTTTAATGAAGTTTCCTTATCAAAAGCAGAAAAGGGAAAAAAAAGCTGTGGCTTATTTTAAAAATCTTCCGACAGAAATCAGAACTCGTCAGTCACAAACAGTGACGCAAGAAAATTCCTCAGATGAAGATGAATTGCATTTCGATTACAAACTGACTAGTTCAATGTAAGATAATATATTTTATATTCTTAATAAAAATTCTCAAACGTTCTACTTCAATAATTTGACTAAAATTTCAGCGCAAAAGTACTGTAAGTCCAATTAATATTAGTTTTTTGTTAATATATAATTAATTTTTCGCCAATAGGATAACATACTAACAATCCATTATGATAAAGAATATCTAATAATGGTTATAGACATTGAAAAAAAAAATAAAAATTGTTTATATTGAAACATTTTTTTATAACCATAAGAAAAATTCTAAAGTCTAATTACAAAGAATAATACTTTTTGACTTACACCACTTTTGCTATGAACATCATACAATGAACCTAACTAATTAAAATTGAGACTTACCCCAGTTTTATTATCTATAATATAATTATTCGGTAGTAGCACAGTTCACCTACAAATAACAATGCCAAATAATAATTATTGTTAATTGAACATTACGGGTGTAATGAATCTGAAATATTTGAGAAATATTGATATGAAAGGTTATGTTTTTGAAACATTCGAAATATATCAAAGATATTTCTGAAAGGAAGTGTGCCGTGTGGGTTTAAATACAATAGATTTCAAGTAAGCACTCCCATACTCAACGTTTGTAATGGGGAGGTGCTTCGTCTTGCTAAAAGATGTTAATTTAAAGCAAGATCCCCATTAACGTTCCTTTGATTTTCTACCGCATGAATTATAAGAGGCTCTATAGTTCTATCTAATATTTGCGCATAAATTTCATGAGTTTAATTTCCGGGTAAAAGAGAGGACCAATGATGCTTTCGCCTAATATACCTGCCCAAACATTTAAACTTTTTTTGTTTCTTTTTCAATATTTTTGGTAGAAAAAATTAATTCTTTATTTAATGACATTTGTTTAATTCCCGTTCATTTAGAATTTTCAAAGACATATACTGCAAACTTCATTAATAATAGAAAACAAAAACTTTTTAATGGTTAAACATATTTGCCACAATTTAGCTATTCATTTTTTAAATTAAAAATAATGATTTTAAAATTGTAACGACACTAAACTGAAATAAGTTTACTGCATTGTTTTTTAAACTAAATATGTTTAAAAACAGTTTCTTTTTAAATAGGTTGCCATAAATTCAAATATTTCGTTATGGCTTTCTTTGGCTGGGAAGTTTCCAGAAACATAAAAAGAAAATAACTTGACTGAACTGGCAAAAGGATTTTATAATAAAAAAAAAATATAGTATCTAGTGGCAAAAAGCCTGGAATTTATCATTTTGTTCGAAACTTCACAGATAGGCCAAATATAAACAATCCCATACTAGCTGTAGATTCGTCACTATTATCCCTAGCAACAAACCACAACCATTAACTAGTTTTTGTAGCTTTGTGTCGCCGCAACCCACAAAAACTTTCCTTTACTATCTGATTCGCCATGAATTGTTTCTGTAGATAAAGCACGATCTTTTATCCGAATTATCCGAAGAAGCAAACGATGAAGTTAGGTATGAAAATTTGTTACGAGATTAATATATTATAACTGTCAAATTTTGCACCCAAAAACTAGGTTGGAAAAATAAAAGAAAAAGTGGTGGTATTTTCGAGAAAGAAAGGACACACATCCTACTTTCCTGTATGATGTGTTCTAAAGCTTGACATTCTAAAGAGCTTTTACGATGTCAACTGTAAGTCACGTAAATGGTTTCGTAAGATATGTTGTTCATTTCGTGGATACTAGAGTCAGTAATACTTGTATTTTATGTGGAAAGAAGCATTTTGGCGAAAAATATAATAAAAAAAATTCGTATTTCTGTCGCTCGAGGTCGCTAGTTCTAGTCGAAGCAAGTAACCGTAGCCGAAACAGTTTTTTTAACAAAACGAGAAATTTCGAAAAAATATTCCTTAAGAAGTACCTACGTCACGATAAGGCTGCTCATATGGCAGTACGATGCAGCTCTCTACGCTGCGCTTATTGTAGTCATTCAAAAAATGTTCATCGCACCATCAGAAAGTGTTCAATACTGTTCAACTTACGACGTCGAATTATGCCTAAACAAACAAAGAAATTGTTTTTTTTTTATCATTTCCCAAAAAAATAATTAATGATTATACCATTTTTTATGGTATAATATTATATTTGTATGATATAACTGAGAGAAAAGATATTATATAAGTACTTGATATTACACTCATGCTATTATACAAAAGGGATAGACGGATAGAATAATGAAAAATTCACTTGAAGCTCCTAGTTCTCGTGGCAAGCAAACTATTATTATTCATGATGGTGTAAAAAAATGGTTTTGTTGAAGGTCGCTTGATGTTATCTGCAAAAAACATTAAAAAATGCTTTTGCTTATTAACATCAAGATATAGACGCTAACCTTTTAGGAAATGGTTTAAAGCAAATTTTTAGTCAATGTCCCACTTCATGAGTGTTATAGTTATGAATAATGCGTCTTACCATTCAGGCCCCTTTTAAAAAAAATCCCTAATAGGGTATATGCACCGGTTGTGGCCATCAACGAAATGAATCTAAAGTATTAACCGCCATTTTCAACTTAGCCAATAAGATAATTTCAAATTCCACTCTTTATTGTATTCTTAATCAGGCCAGCACATTGCATTGAGTTTGTTGGTTACAGTGCTTTTTAAACAGTCGGCTTTTTAACGCGTGGCGAGAATGTTGTGCTCTTCCTGGGGATTTTGTTAAGGAACACGAGGTCATTAAATGCATGATTCTATGTAAGAATGTAAATATTTTTACTAAAAGTGCATGTGATGTGACTAATAAAGGAATTTTCCATGTTATTTTCACAGTTTGAAGTAGATATTTAACCCATAATTAATTAAAATAATAGTGGCCACAACTGGAGCATCATACGTGCCTTTTGCGCCAGTTGAGGCCTTTTAGTGGCTACAAATAGGGCATGAAAACCAGTTGTGGCCACGCAGTAGAAAAAGATGGCAAAATTTATTACCAACAGGGTAGAAAAGAAGTACCTACAACCTAAAATGTATTGTTTCAGAGAAGTTATGGCATCCCGAAAATTATTTCAATATTCTGAAAGTGCTATGCAAAATGCCCTTGATGCTGTAAGACATCAGTCTATGCCCGTTTCGATAGCATGTAAAAAATTTAACGTCCCTAGAACGTCTGTTCGAAATAGATTGGATGGTAAAACTAGTGATGATTGCCGAAAAGTGGGTCCAACTTGTTCCCTAGGCCCCGAAGTAGAACAAAAATTAGTTTCCTGGAAAAAGGCAGAATTTATAAACAAGGCTAGGGCTGCAGTTTGTAAAGAATCTATTAGACGTTGGTTTAGTCACGTTGGGAGCTTCTGGGGGCTGATGTTGCTATTTTAAATTATCCAGACCGCATATTTAATATGGACGAAACAGCTATTTTTTTATCGCCCAAAGGGTCTTTTGTATTGGGCCCCAAGGGAAAAACTGTATATGACGTAGGCTCATCCGATAAAGACAATGTAACAACATTAGTTGCCGTAAATGCTGAGGGTTCCATTGCACCGCCGTTAACAATTTACAAATTTAAACGTTTACCCAAAAATTACGCCGCTGCTGCACCTAAGAATTGGGGAATTGGAACTTCGGATTCAGGATGGATGCAAAGCAAGCAGTTTTACGAATACTTTGCAAATGTCTTCATTAGGTTTTTGTATTCTAAAAGTATCTTTAAGCCAGTTATTGTCTTTGTTGATGGTCACTCATCCCACTTGTCTTTAAATTTAAGCAACCTGTGTCGTGAAAATGGTATAATTCTAATATGTCTTCCACCAAACACGACACATCTGCTGCAACCCCTTGACGTTGCCTTCTTCTATCCTTTAAAACAAGCATGGAAGAAAATTACTAGAAAATGGTTGTACGAACATGAAGGTCAAAATATTCAGAAAAAGGACATTCCTGCTGCACTAAATTCAATTCTAACCGAAAAAGATTTTGCAGGTGCCATTAAGTCTGGATTTCGTGTTTGTGGTCTTTATCCATTTGACGAAAATGCTCCCCATTACGACAGGTGTATGCGCAAAAACCTGCCAAATTTTAATGAAGAATGGGAAAAGCCTAAGGAAACCTCAAATGTAAATGATAACGTGACTCATTTTAAATTTTTCGAGCAGCAAATGGATCCTGGGGTACTGCAGAGGTTTAAAGCTACATATTCATCTCACTTTTTTTGGCAAGGAGAGGATCGATATTTAGAACTCTACAATTTTTGGCGTTCCATTAAAGTTGATATAGACCCAGAACCTGAATTAATGCCTCAAGAAATTGAAACAGGAAAAGCTCAAGAAGAAGTAATAACCTTTAATTTAAAAACTCAGACTAAAGCTGCAGAAATTTCAATAGAATTTAGCTGTTCAGATAAATACGAAAATATTGAAGATAACTGTTTATTGTTCGACTTTCCTGAATTTAATACTCAATTTAACAACGATATTAAAGAGACAATAGTTGAAAATACTGAAGAGAAAATTATTAACAAAGACGTAAACAATAAGGAAATCAATTTTAACAACAACATTGAAGTTACTAAAGAGAACATTTTTACATTAACATTATACAGTTACTAAAGAGAAAATTGTTAACAAAGACGTAAATAATGAAGAAATAAGTTTTAACAACGACATTAAAGATACAATATTTGAAGAGGAAATTGTTAACAAAGACGTAAACAATAAGGAAATCAATTTTAACAACAACATTGAAGAGACAATAATTAAAGATACTAAAGAGAAAATTTGTTAACAAAGACGTAAATAATAAAGAAATAAATGTTAACAACGACATTAAAGATACAATATTTAAAGAAAAAATTGTTAACAAAGACGTAAATGCTAAAGGAATCAATATATTACAGAATACTGTAATTAAAGCAGCGTCGGAAAAGAGTGAAACCGACAAAGATGTAAGGCTTCTTAAAAAAGAACAGTTAGTGGGATTCTTCAAGATGTAAAAACATGGCCCGATGATTCTTCAGGAAAATCAAAAAGAAAAAAGATCCCACTTCCATCGGTGGCCACTTCAGATAAATGGATAGAAATTTTTGAAGCAAAAGAAAAATCTAAAGAAAATTTAGCTGCAAAAAAGGCTGCAAAAAGAGCCAATAAAACTGACAAAATAAACAAAGGAAAAAAATTAACCAAAAAAAAGGTTATTAATCAAACTAACAAGGACAATAATGAAGTGTTTTTAGACAATTCTACACAAACTAAACAAATCATTTCCGATGAAAATAATACCAAAGAGTGTAAAAACCGAACCAGGGATAACATTGATGAAAATGATGAGCAGCAACCGACCAAAGAAGATTTAAGTACAAACACTGTGGTAGTAGAGGCTAAGACTGCTAGAGAACAAAGTACCATTTTAGATATAGGAAGCTATATAATAGTCAAATAAGAAGGTGAACTATATCCAGCAAAAATTTTAAGCAGAGAAAATGATGAATGGTATTGTTGTGCCATGCGAAAAAGTGAGTTAAACCATTGGAGGTGGCCTGATTCGCCGGATCTTTTGTGGTACAAGGGACAAGACATAGTTTTAAAAATAAGCGAACCTAAAACAATAAATACCAGAGGGGTCTATGTAGTTCCTGAAATGGAAGCCTTATTATAATATTTTTTTATGTAGCTGTTTATGTGTTTTAATAATTATAATGAAACTTAGTTTTATTTTTGTTGCTTGTTAATTTTTGTTGCTACTTCATAATTAGTTCTTTGAATGAAAAATGTATTTTTTAAATTTTATACGAAAGCAAATGTTTAAAAATATTTAAATGTTTTAACTCTTTTTTTGTTTATGTAAATTAGTTTATTTTTTTAAATAAAGTACATACCTACTTACCTGCTTGTTCATTTTGGTTCTTACTTCGTATGAACTTTAATAGGATGGCCACAACCGGTGAGGTCTCTGGCCACAAGTGGCAAATAAGTGGCCACAACTAGCTAAACTATTTTTTCGGCTATTTTAATAGATTTATCTCTTTCTGACCCATTTAATTCAAATTAGATAATTGTTTTTAAGACAAAAATATCTAGTACTATTATTTCTGCCATTCGAGGGAGGCCAACCAACTTAATAAATAAATTACAGTTAAATAAAGTTAAAAGTTTTCTTAAGGTGGCCACAACCGGTGCATCTACCCTATGTACTAAATCAAAACAGGACATACCTAATTAATTTTTTAAGAAAGGGCGTTATTTGAATAACCGAATATTGTAAAGCTAAAAAAGACTGTCTTCAGTTGGTCAAGGATGCAAAATTTGGAAAATCATTCTTATCAACTAACTCAATAAGAATGATCATAAGGTACCAAGATTTCAGCCTTTGTGTTACGAATTCAAACCCATTGAATGCATCTCGAGTTGCCAAAAACAGTCAGAGAAATGAATACTGAACCAAAGTTGAGTGAATCAGTAATAATCCTGATTCGTAAAAGTGAAGTAGTGATAGACAAGCACTGGTCAAAATGTGCTAAAAAAATTATTGACACTAAAAATGAGTATCGACAACGTGCACCAACAATCTCCTTAATAAATATATTCGCAACTCAAATAAAGATGATTTAGGGCCCGACTATTGTAATGACTATTGTAATAAATTGCAATCGTAAGCTATATTAAATTTT
The DNA here is from genome assembly GCA_963920685.1 of Polydrusus tereticollis. Lineage (NCBI taxonomy): Eukaryota > Metazoa > Arthropoda > Insecta > Coleoptera > Curculionidae > Polydrusus > Polydrusus tereticollis. The sequence continues at coordinate 81,330,099 of OY987330.1, read as the reverse complement.
GTACGGATTAAAATTAAAATTTAAGTGATTAACTAACCTACTAACAGAATGCAACGATATCAAAAGTAGAGATATTCATTATGTTAGTTACTTAAAGTAAAAGCTGAGTTTCTCAGGTTTAGATCGACTACAATTCGTCTTTTTCAGTTGTGAAAAGTACCACAAGACAAGTTAAAGATATATTTATATTTTGTTGTTCTACCAAACTGATATAATGCATTAACATGCAACTGTTACATAGTAATGGTAGCTTCTCAAGTTGGAATCCTATTCCTTTACTTTTTTTTCGTTGTAGGGATTTCTTTTGAATTACTTGGTTGAATAATTTTGTTTGAATTCCTTTATTTTTTTGCATTTATTTTATTGCTGTATTCAAGGTTTTTAATTTTTGTATTTCTATGAATTTTGAAGAGATTTTATTTGAATACATTCCGAAATTAAGTTCAGGAGGCAGCCAATCTCTTGGGTATTTGTGTTTTGCGTTTTCGTGTGAGCATATGTGAGATTCTGTAATCAGTCTATTTGGTGAATTGTCTGTTCTGCTGTAGTATTTTGTTACTATTTTATCTGTAAGTTGTTTGAGTGTGTCAATTTTAAGGTCTAGAGTCTAGATGCAATGCGTGGTCATCATGTACCGCGTGTCCAAATAAGAGAGGAAGCCGGCTATATCTCAGGAACTATTAGTCCCAGAGCTTTCAGGTAAAAATTTTTGTACAAAATAGGCCATAAAAAATTGCTGGAAATAATTTTTAAGTTTGGTAGTCGTCCGCTAGGGGGCCCAACGAAACTCGAAAACATAATTCTGTGCTTATCTCCAAAAATATATACTAAAGGTATCCTAAAAACACAATATTTGAAATTTTGATGAGATTATGAAACAATTTAGTTTGGGACTTTTTGCCATTACTCTTCAAACAAGGGGTGGGGGAAGGTTCAAACATGCTATTAACAAATGTCATACAACTTTTTTGTTTTTAAACCGATTTCAATGATTTTGGGATCATTTAAAAGAGCTTTTCCTGTTTAATAAAATTCATAGTAAAAATAACAAAATTAAATGATTTTGTCGCCGCTAGGGGGCGCTATTTCAAGAAGTCGACAATTTTCCCATTTTCCTAGGAAATTTCAAATGTAATGAGGTATTTTATTACATTCAGATCGAAAGAGGATAAAATAATAAGGAATTTAGTAAAAACCGCAAATCGATATCTTAATCATATCCCAAGATATACAAGAATATCTCGGGGAAAAAACTTTTTGCCTTGCGTTTTGGGTAAGTAGGCCTGGAAATGCAAAAATTAAACAAAACAACAGTAGTTGTCACTAAGGCTTATTTATCCGACGCCATTCTTTGTCGTTGTTGTGGTATTTCAATTAAGCTTAAAACAATGAGAATTCCCAATGAAATAATATTTAATATGCTAGCCGTTTATTTTGAATGCTACTAGAACTCAACAATAGCATCAAGAATATACGCGATGAGGTATCCTGGACAGAGAAGATATAATAACAGAACCTTTACAAGATTGGCCAGACGGCTACGAGAAAATGACAGTACCAAATTTAACACACAAGATTTGGGACCAAAATAAAATATGTTAAAAAAATAAATCAGCTAATGTCTTTCAAGATGTTCAAAATGTCCACCATCACATTTAATACAATCTCGCACTTTTCGTTCCGTTACATTAACAGCGGCTTCCACTTCGGTAATATATATGCTTCTAATGGCATTTCTGATCCTTACGATCATATCTTCCCTTGTAGCGGGCCTTGTTTGATATACGATGTCCTTTAGTCCGCCTCATAAATAAAAATCCAAACAAGTTAAGTCGGGGGATCGCGGTGGCCAAGGAAATAAGCTGCCCCGACCAATCCACCTATCCGGGAAGATCATATCCAAATAGTTTCGCACGTTTAGGGAATAATGCGCAGGACATCCGTCGTGCTGGATAAACATCGTAGCACGAGTAAGGACGGGAATGTTTTGGAGCAACACAGGTAAGTTGTTTTGTAAAAAATGTAAATGAGTATTTCCATTGAGGGGCTTGTCAAATATAAATGGTCCAATAATTCTTCCCCTATTATCCCGCACCAGACGTTAACAGACCACCGGCCTTGGTATTGAACCTCTCGCATCCAGTGAGGATTTACATGATGATGAGGATTACATTACCAACACTGGTGAACGTTGCCTCGTCCGTCCACAAAATGTTTGAGGGAAATTGGGGATCTTCTTCCATCATGTTAATAAACCAGTGACAGTAGTTCAAACGGTTATTAAAGTCTGTGTCCTTTAATTCTTGATGGAGAACAATGTGATATGGATGCATCCTAAAATAATAATAAAGTTTTATTACACAAAAAAACTTGATCAAAACTCATGTGTAAAGTACCTTTTTTTATTCATGGGATTGCGATAATAATTATAAAAAAGGGCTACTTTACGCACTTGTTACGTAAATAAATACCTAATAATATTTAGTGTTTATATTTATTTCTCACAACAAAATATTCAATTTTTGCACACACCTGTGGTCTCTTAAGATGTTGTGCACGGTTGATTTAGTAATGTCCAAATCCAGTGAAATTTGACGAATTCCCATATGAGGATATATCCCAACATATATCAAAACATTCACTATGTTTCCTTCAGTGCGTCCATTTCCTCGCCTTCGGTTGATAGGTAAATTAACATTGCCATTTTCTCGTAGCCGTCTGGCCAATCTTGTAAAGGTTCTGTTATTATATCGTCTCTGTCCAGGATACCTCATCGCGTATATTCTTGATGCTATTGTTGAGTTCTAGTAGCATTCAAAATAAAAGGCTAGCATATTAAATAGTATTTCATTGGGAATTCTCATTGTTTTAAGCTTAATTGCAATACCACAACAACGACAAAGAATGGCGTCGGATAAATAAGCCTTAGTGACAACTTTTGTTTTGTTTAATTTTTGCATTTTTAGGCCTACTTACCCGAAACGCAAGGCAAAATGTTTTTTCCCAAAATATTCTTGTATATCTTGGGATAGGATTAAGATATCGACTTGCGGTTTTCACTAAATTCCTTATTTTTTATCCTCTTTCCATCTAAATGTAAAAAAATACCTCATTATGTTTGAAATTTCCTAGGAAAATGGGAGAATTGTCGACTTCTCGAAATAGCGCCCCCTAGCGGCGAAAAAATAATTTATTTTTGTTATTTTTACAATGAATTTTATTAAACAGGAAAAGCTCTTTTAAATGATGCCAAAATCATTGAGATCGGTTAAAAAAACAAAAAAGTTGTATGACATTTGTTAATAGCATATTTGAACCTTCCCCACCCCTTATTTGAAGAGTAATGGCAAAAAGTCCCAAACTAAATTGTTTCATAATCTCATCAAAATTTCAAATATTGTGTTTTTAGGATACCTTTAGTATATATTTTTGGAGATAAGCACAGAATTATGTTTTCGAGTTTCGTTGGGCCCCCTAGCGGACGACTACCAAACTTAAAAATTATTTCCAGCAATTTTTACCTCAAAGCGCTGGGACTAATAGTTCCTGAGATATAGTCCCTTTCCTGTTTGGACACCCGGTACATTGGTGCCCCCACCACTACTATTAGAATATTTTGAACTCTTTGCACTTTAATTTACTATTTTTATTCACTAGGGGATATATAGCGTGAAACTGTTTTTGGGCTTTTGCCACTCGCTCATCTGCATTGTCTTCCTATGCCATCTTTTTATCAAAAGTCAATCCAAGATATTTTATCTTGTTTGACCATTCCATTGATTTATTGTTAACCTTAACCCTGGTTTTAGGTTAATTTATTCTGGCTTTTAAAAAAAAGATTGTAATTAATTTGTAATTTTCGCAAAATCATCAGCGAAGAGATAAAGTTGTGTGTGTAGGAGTTTAGGGATGTCGCTTGTAATATATTATACAACATACCAACCAACGTTAAACCCTGTGGGACACCTGCCCTGATCTCAGTTTTCTCAGATATTGTGTTCTCTGATGATACAACGAATGTTCTATCTCAAGGTAAGAGATACTTACTTAGGAATAATTACTTTCCAATCATCTTTTACATGCTTCTCTTAGATTGCGATCAACTCTTTGAAAGGTTTTTTGACTTGGCAATGTTCGAGCTGGAGATCTTTCAGAATAAAGTCTTCTTGCATTTGAAGAGTATTTTTTAAAATTATTTTTACTTGAAGGCAGTTTTGACAAGTTTCATCAATAGTAATTCATTATGTAGATCTTACCAATAAAAATAAATAAATAATAGAATTGTAATTTTGTAGGTAGCTACTATGAGCTTGTCATTTATCTGTCAAGAATTAAACCGGGCATCATGTTGTTGTAATGTAATTATGTAAAGGTTGGATTTATTGAAAAAACTTGAAATTACAAAAGCAAAAAAGAGCCCAATACTCACCTGCGTTAACGAAATCTTTAATTTCGAGCCATATCTGATTTTAACAATTTGGTTGATTGACTTGGTTGTTTACAAACACGGCAGTTGGAGTTTATCACAACGTATCTTTTTTCCCGCTCTACTTTGGCGTTTTATTTTAGATATTCTTCTTTTTCTACTGTACAGAAAAATAACATATGGGCGGACCACTTCATCCTTAATTATTGAGTTGTAAACCTATATGGTATGTTGTTTGTATCATGCAGGGTGTGGTTGTTTTGTTGTTTGTTTTTTATTTTATTTTTATTTTTACCTTTATTTTAAGGGTGTTTTATTGGGTAAGTTGGGAATCGTACATTTTCTGAAATGGGTTTTACATTCTTGTTGAATTATTTTTGGCCTGATGATGCCAGAAATGGCAAAACATGTAGCCTGCTAAGGTAGTAAATAAAGATCTTATATTGAGACCGTGACTTTGAGTTACAATTTTCCCTACTTTTAATTATGTAATTAGTTTACAGCTAGTAATAGACGGGCACGGTCAACGTGGCGGGTCCGCTAGAATATAATACACCGTTTTTAAAACCTGTTGTTTTTCCCGTGTAATAAAAAAATCTTTAAAATAAAAAATTCGGCTGACCCCATTCTACTTTATTACGTATAAGCTCTTTGAAAGTCTGATAGTTGCACTCTTCTATTAAAGCTGCTTAATTTGTTCTTACTTACCCCCACGGATACAAAATCCATTCCCCATAACTGTGGAAGGATACATACAACTTTACATTCTGACCATTTTCAAGAATCCAGTCTCTAAGGGCACGCGATTCAGGTTCCGAAAATTCTTCCGGTCCGGCGTAAATATCTGAACATGAATCATCGGACGCTCCATCATGCATCCAGAAATAGCCGAAATTTCTGTTCAAGTCGGTTCCGTAACAAGTTTGACCTTCCGATAGGCGGCGATTTTTTCGCCATAAACGGTCCTAAAAAGTAGTATCAGAGATTTTAAAAACTTATCAATATGGAGAGCTAAATACTTTTAGCAAGCTTTTGACAGATTTAATAAAATAAAGTTCATAATTAAAATCCTCAACAGCTCGATATTTGATAATGTTTTTTCCTCCGTGTTTTTTTTTTACACCGTTACTAGGTAGGGGAACCTGTTCAACAGTGAACCAGTTGGGAAAAGTGAACCACAAAGAAATTAAGAAATCTAGCAACGTCACAAATTAATTTATTGGGTGCAAACGATCGTTAGGTGATCCGGTGTTGACCCTTCAGTCAGGCGGCGTGTGTTGCAAAAGGTGCACGTGGCAGAGAAGAAAATTTGTTTTTCTGTGAAATATTGTAATATTTTAAAGTAAGTATTATGATTTTTATTAATTTTAAGCTTCATCTTGCCTTCATAGTTTATTTTGTATGTTTTCTGCCAGGTATTTGGCCATATATAAGCACAATTGCTCTTGTATTAATTAAGTTTTTCTTATATTTTTATACTGGAATAAAATGGGCGAGCCGGTGGTACACACTGAACCAATTCCAGTCGTTCCACAGTGAGCTGGTTCACTGTGGACCCATGATACAAATAACCAATTTTTATATCATGGTGGGCACATCATTGGCCTGCCAGCTTATTAGTTTAAAAATAATTGGCAATAATGATGGTATTTTTTAGAATGCCACGTCACAAAAAAGCAAAAAGAAAAATTGGAGCACACACGGAGGAGGAAATGATAGCTGCGGTAGAAATGGTCGAAAAGGGTATAAGCCGACGTCAAGCAGCTAAGCAAAATAATATCCCCTATCCCACTCTTCGTCGTTATGTACAAAAAAGGGCCCAGTTTGGTATAAACATTCCTTTAGTTCCTAATTATGAAGTAAATCGAGTATTTACTTTGGCACAAGAAAACATGTTGGTTGATTATTATAAGATGTGTGCATTTAAGTTCTATGGATTGACTACCAAAGATTGCAGACAAGTAGCTTATGACATGGCAAGGCTAAACAACATTAAAATGCCAGAATCCTGGAAAAAAACTCCATAGCAGGCTTGGAATGGTTCCGATGTTTTCGAAACAGGCATCAAGATATTTCGCTGAGAAAACCAGAATGTTGTAGCTTTGCAAGGGCTACAGCGATCAACCGAGAAAACGTCAATATTTTTTTTGATAATTTAACCGATACTTTGAAGAGAGACCCAAGATTCGCCGATGGAACGCGTATTTACAATTTAGACGAAACTGGAACTACGACAGTCCAGAAGCCCCAAAAGGTCATTGCTCCAACTGGATTATCGAACGTCGGGAAGGTGACTAGTGGCGAGAAAGGAACCTTGGTCACAACATGTTGCATGGTAAGTGCAACTGGGCATGCATTGCCTCCAGCTATTGTTTTTCCCAGGAAATTTTAGAGATATAATGCTACATGGATCTCCTCCCGGATCTTTAGGACTGGCAGCCCCTACTGGATGGATGAACTCTAATCTATTTATTGAGGTAATGAAACACTTTATTGCACACACCTCTTCAAAACCAGAAAATCCATCCTTGCTAATCATGGATAATCATGAATCTCACCTGTCGATAGAAGTTTTAGATTTAGCAAAAAGTTCTGGAGTTACAATACTACATGGATCTCCTCCCGGATCTTTAGGACTGGCAGCCCCTACTGGATGGATGAACTCTAATCTATTTATTGAGGTAATGAAACACTTTATTGCACACACCTCTTCAAAACCAGAAAATCCATCCTTGCTAATCATGGATAATCATGAATCTCACCTGTCGATAGAAGTTTTAGATTTAGCAAAAAGTTCTGGAGTTACAATACTTACTCTGCATCCACACACTTCAGCCAAATTACAGCCATTGGATGTGGGATTACTGAGTCCGTTTAAAACATACTACTATTCCGCTCTGGAGTCATGGATGCTTCGTTTTCCTGGGAAACCTGTGACTATATATCAAATTGCTGAATTTATCGGTTATGCGTATCCAAGGGCAATGACTCCTGTAAATGTAGCTGCAGCCTTTTCCAAGTGTGGAATTTTTCCGTTTAATAGGGACATATTTTCTGACATAGACTATTTGCCGAGCAGTGTGACAGATCGCCCTCTTCCTGACGATGAAACCGAAAATTATCAACCTGGAACAAAAGGATCTGCAGAAAATAATACTTCCATTGAAATTCACTCTTCCCCACCAGGCGTTATCGCCGAGGACCCTCAACCAGGACCAAGTGGAACCTCAAAAAATGACAATCATTCCGAGCCTACATGTAAAACATTTATAACGCCAGAAATATTTCGCCCGCCGTTGAAGGCAGGTCCTCGTACTGATAAGAGAAAACGTAGAAAACTTTAAAAAAGCATAATAGCGACCGATACACCAGAAAAAGATGACATAGCTATTGAACGAGCATGCACAAAAGCCAAACAAGATAAATGCAAAAGGCAGGTTTTGCAAGATTCGACAGGACCAAATAAGGGCACATTTAAGATCTTAAAAATGAGGCGCAGGAAGAAATCTGACTCAGAAACAGATGAATCTGAAGAAGAAGTAATGAGTAGCAATAGCTCTTCTGGCGGGGAATGGAGTAAAGAACCGGAAGATGATTACTTAATTTTAGATGAAAATTTTGGCAATTTGCCACGAAATCCCCAGGACGGTGACTATGTTCTGGTGCTATTTACAACAAAAAAACTCTCGATTTATTATATAGCAAAAGTTCTAAAGCAGAACGATAATGATGATGAAGATTATTCTGTCTCCTTTTTAAGAGTGAAACAAACAGGCAACCAGAACTTCGTATTTCCTACAGAACCGGACTTGGCAGATGTCAGAAAGTCTGATATTAAGTTCATTCTCCCTCCACCCCAAATCATGGGCACCAAAAGAAGACGAGAAACATTCACTTTTAAAGTCAACTTGTCTTTATTACATATTCGCTAAGATAAGTTAGGGTATTTCAAGCATTTTTTAACATTAAATATTGGTTATTATTCATTATTGTCTACATAGATATGGTTGGCTCACTGTATGTGTAAGGGTGGTTCACTGTTAAAACTGTCATGGTTACCAAACCTGGTCCACAGTAAACCAAATGCCATTTTTTTAAGAAATTCAAATATTTGTTGTTTTTTAAATTTTCTAAACAATAGATTGTTTGAAAAAAGGAAGTATACAGCTATGACAATAAACTCCTGAAAAAAAAATTTCATGCTGATGAAAGTGAAATATTTACGAGCGTTTACAAAAAATGTGGTTCACTGTTGAACAGGCTCCCCTATATTTCTTTCAAGACGAGACATGGGATTTCACGTGGAAAATGTTCAACTGCGCTGTTTTATTAGGACTAAAGAGCTAAAACTTGAAGCAAATGCAATTTATGGTGTACAGGAATATTTTTTATACTTATTCTTTTTTTTTTGAAAATTTTTGATATATCATATATTCGTGGAAAATGAAGCGAACGCATGCGTCTACGTTCCCAGGTAGCTCCGACGCATGTGCACTCCAATTTAAAATTCGCTGACGATCAGCCAGTTCAACATATACTTCTTTAACTTCGTCTTCACCCAGCATTCCCCACGGCTGTACATCTTCACACCACGACCAGAGTTCCTCTTCTTCAGGCTTAGTTGTTATTGCCTGCGGTGAGTCACCCACGGGGTTTGGGTCGCTTGCCACTTCTTTGCCACTCGGCCGGCAGTCGGTCGGAGGTTTAGAGGACCCTAACAGGTCCTGGACACCAATTGGCAGCTTGGCATCTCGGTCAAGGCCCTTTGCCACCTCCGTATCGTTGTCGAATAAGTCATAGCAGACTTCCTGTAGTTCTGGGTGCCCTTTAGGCGCTGGTGTATCCATGGCATCGATGGTCAAGGCCTCCAGAGAGTTTCCCTGGAGGTCCGTGTGCCTGCTGGACGTCTTAAACCCCATTGCATCGAGGAGCCAGTCCTCCAGGAAGCCGCTCGGCGAAGACGGTAACAGCACGTCTTGCATTCTGTCTAAAGCTGCTGCGTAATTTAAGGCCATGTGTCTAAATCACAACAGCCTTGTTAAAACGTAAATAAAATGTTTCAAAACTTTTATTCAACTCTGTATATTATATTGGTCTTATTCTGACCCTTTATAATATCTGACTAATAACACTTTTTATGCCTAAGTATTTATTCAACTTATAAACACAAAATTAAACGACTTCGTAACTTTACTGAAATATTTATTGGTCCGATAATTATTTGGACAACTCCCAAGAAAGTCCCAGATTATGCTTTAGGAACTTTCCGTTAAACTACGTATTACAATTATTAAATCTTGTGAAAATAACTCATCATCTCGAGTTATGACGTCATATGATGACTGCAGCTAATTTGATCTTTCTTACTTGAACCCCCGTGAATGACTGAATGTAAACTAAAATTGTCGGCTATTTATAGGCAATTTGAGTGCTAAAACACCCCCCCCCCCCCTTAGAGATCACATTAGCTGTCGTCGAATTGACAACAACAGCAAAATAATTACAGTTACGATTCCTACTTATCTAAAATTCACTTTTCTTCATCTGTTTCTTGAGGATTATCCTGGTGTTGATCGCCATCCCTCTGGCCGTAGCTCCATTTCTACTCTATGCTACGCTTTAGAACGTTCGGGTCTGGAGGATCGTCTTGGTGTTCATCACCATCTCTCTGGCTGTGGCTCCGTTGAAGTCATCTCTGCGGCTCCTGGCTTGGTTCAGCAAGGACTGCAGCTGTAGAGGCCATTCTTCTCTGGTCATCATTAAAATTCTTGTCTTCATTCGTTGGAATGGTATCATCGTAGCGGCTACTAAGCTCTCTGCCGTGCCAACCGTTGTTATGTTGGTTGCATGGGCTATCTTCTCCCTGTACTTTGCCACATCTGGCGCTAGCATCAACAACCTGGGTGTTCCCCATCTGCTAATCACTTCGGCTTGTACAAATTCTATTAGCGAAGCTGGGTGAATACTTCTGTGTGGTCTTGCTTCTATGAATCCACTGAATACATCTACAGCACAGTATAGCGTTGTAAATCTACTGTGTCTGGTCTTTGGTAAATCTTCAATTATTGTTATTAAAACTGCGCCCCACGGTTTTAACATTCCGTGGCACAGGTCATCTTCTTTGAAATGCTGACAACACAAACACTGACTAAAGTGCGTGTCCACATCCTTTTCTATCGACGGCCACCATAACCACTTCTTGATAATCTCTTTCATTCCTTGTCGAGTATTGTGGCGTATTCCATGAGCCAAGTTGAGGATATTCTTCCTGTGGTTCCTCGGACACCACACCGCCACTCCGTCGTCTCCTTGACGCCCCACAACTCCAAACCGATCTACCAGCGGCACCCTCGCATCCTTCTTGATTGCGTCCCGTAGGTCCCTGGCAACCGGATCGACTGCTTGCGCCCCCACGATCCCTAGGAGTGCGGTTATCCACCGCCCATCTCCTGGGGCCTCCTCCTCCAACTTGCCATGTAGCCACAAGACTGTCTCCGCATCTACTCCTGTTTGATGGGACACCACTTCAGGCACGTCACATTTCTTTATTTCATCTTTTGATGTTAATTGGGTCTTCGACCTAGGCGCATCGAAGGGCTTTAAGTCTTCCTTGCCTTTAACGGTCTTTTGCTCGGGCGCCATGAAGCGAACGCATGCGTCTACGTTCCCAGGTAGCTCCGACGCATGTGCACTCCAATTTAAAATTCGCTGACGATCAGCCAGTTCAACATATACTTCTTTAACTTCGTCTTCACCCAGCATTCCCCACGGCTGTACATCTTCACACCACGACCAGAGTTCCTCTTCTTCAGGCTTAGTTGTTATTGCCTGCGGTGAGTCACCCACGGGGTTTGGGTCGCTTGCCACTTCTTTGCCACTCGGCCGGCAGTCGGTCGGAGGTTTAGAGGACCCTAACAGGTCCTGGACACCAATTGGCAGCTTGGCATCTCGGTCAAGGCCCTTTGCCACCTCCGTATCGTTGTCGAATAAGTCATAGCAGACTTCCTGTAGTTCTGGGTGCCCTTTAGGCGCTGGTGTATCCATGGCATCGATGGTCAAGGCCTCCAGAGAGTTTCCCTGGAGGTCCGTGTGCCTGCTGGACGTCTTAAACCCCATTGCATCGAGGAGCCAGTCCTCCAGGAAGCCGCTCGGCGAAGACGGTAACAGCACGTCTTGCATTCTGTCTAAAGCTGCTGCGTAATTTAAGGCCATGTGTCTAAATCACAACAGCCTTGTTAAAACGTAAATAAAATGTTTCAAAACTTTTATTCAACTCTGTATATTATATTGGTCTTATTCTGACCCTTTATAATATCTGACTAATAACACTTTTTATGCCTAAGTATTTATTCAACTTATAAACACAAAATTAAACGACTTCGTAACTTTACTGAAATATTTATTGGTCCGATAATTATTTGGACAACTCCCAAGAAAGTCCCAGATTATGCTTTAGGAACTTTCCGTTAAACTACGTATTACAATTATTAAATCTTGTGAAAATAACTCATCATCTCGAGTTATGACGTCATATGATGACTGCAGCTAATTTGATCTTTCTTACTTGAACCCCCGTGAATGACTGAATGTAAACTAAAATTGTCGGCTATTTATAGGCAATTTGAGTGCTAAAACAAAAAACTCTGCATTCCCAATCCCGTAAAATTATTGCAAATATTTATAATGCTTGAGATGTGAAAGTCAGAAATTACGCAATTAATTTGTCGTTGAAACGAAAATTAGACAGGGTTTCGATGTATACAGGAGTAAATATCGGCGTGATTAAAATAATCCACAACGAAGATCAAGACATAAAAGTAAATAATCCCGAAAAGTTGCTATCGTCTCTCGGCAAGAAAATACCTCGTCTATCAGTTATAGACGAATATGAATTTGACTTTCATGTAGTAAGACGCACTACCGCAAAGTTTTATTAAGAGTTAAAATAGGCAGATATATAGGTATAAAAATTGTCACGTGTAACATCTCGTATATAAATAAATTCATTTAATCGATACAATAAAGCACTTTAGTACTGGTTGCATTATAGGGGCTTGTGTTATCAGGTACCTTTTAACACAGCCATAGCAATAAAATTGGGTTAATGTAATAATACTATGTTCGGGAGAAAACACCCCAGCAAACTAGACTTGTCACAACCTATAAGTATTACATAAATTTGTGTATGTATTATTTACATAGTTTTTTTTTCTGTAAATTGTATGCAAAATTGTAGTTATAATAGTTTACCAGAAATGGTGATGTAAATAGTATGTGACATAAAAGTAAAGTAAATAACAAGATTGTCTTTGAATCCGCACCTCACTTATGTTGGGTTAGGTATATAAAATACACATACAATACTTGTAAAAAGGTTTACTTCTATTTTCATCGCCAAATTTGATATAACATTTACATAATAATTAAAACAAATTATACGCGGTTTGTAATAGTGATGACCATTTTGTAGTTTGAAAGAAACTAAACAACGCTTGCCTCGAGCAGGGTTTATAGACGTTGTAACAATCTTTTTGCGATTGTTACAACCTATCGTAATAATAGCCAAAAGCATAAATCTTAAATTTTATTAATTAAAGTAATTAGTAAATTTAACTACTACGGTCCTGTCAGGCCTCGATCGATCGATATTTCGATGTCAGCTGACCGGCGCAGCGTGGAGACATGCAAATCTCGCACATGTTCCAAAGGTCAATTATAAGCAAATAAAACCGAAATGCACGGTGAAATCTCCCCTTTATCCCGCGAAAATCCTTAAGAGGCGCATGTGAAGTAATGTGAAGACTGAAGCTAAGAAATAAGGCACTATAGTGCTGCAGACTCGTTCTGGATTAAAAATTAGTAATTAGTCTCACATTTAACCCGATGGGGCATCAAAATTCACATGAAATACCATAGGAAAAAAACCAGCACAACAGGTAAATTTGTTTGAATAATTCGCATGAAAACGAGGTACTGACGCCGACCATTTTGTTTTTAGGGTTTTTATATGCAGTTTTAGTATGCAGTTCTAATTTTCAGTTTTTGTATGCAGTTTTAATTTGCAGTTTTAGTTTGCAGTTCAATTTACGTTCAACTTATATTTCAATTAAGTATGCAACAATTCAATTTACAATTCAATTTATCCTTCGATTTGCAGTTCAATCCATAATCTATACTCTGATTATATTCAATTTACGTTCAAATCCTAACCAAACAATCAGGTTATGTCCAGATTGGAATTTAACAATCAGTGCTAACATTTGATTATTGATCAATTCAGTCCATTCTAATTTTCTAAGGGAGAATTCAAGTTGAATTACCCTTTTTACATAATTAAACAAATTCAATTCACATCAAGAACCATCTTATTCTTACTGTTTCATTTTACTATTTACTCTGTCCATTTTAGTTTACCCTTGTTTATTTCCCTTGGGTGCCCCACTGTGTAAGTGGTAACCTAATTTTTTGATGGTATGGACTATTATTAGTGATTGGCAGATTTTCCAGGCTACCAGCCGATTATTTGGAATCTGTGGATCCTGTGGCGTGAAGTCGTCGAGTCCAAAACTGTCAATTTTTCTATACCGTGCCCTTTATTCCATATATTGCCCATTTTAATTCTTATCCTTGTCTATGTGGAGTTAAGCCTGTTGATTTTGCTCCATATTATTGCCTTGCTTGGACATTGTTTATATCCCTCGGATGCCTGACCGTGGAAGTGGCTGGCTGGCGGATTAATGGTAGGACAACTAGTGGTTTGCTGTTTTCCCAGGCTTGTGGCCGATTATTAGGAAGCTGTAGATCCGTGGTGTGAAGTCACCAAGTCCATTACTGTAATTTATTCGTGCCTCTTTTTGCTGATTGGTGGACTGATAGCGAACCGTTGGATTTGCTGCTACATGGGAGAGTCCCGGACAGGAACGAATGCCTAAGATGAGTACTTACTTTTGACTATAATTTTATCATAACCCTTGATGTGCTATTGTTTAGAATTGTGAATTACCCAGATAGGATTAAACTTATCTAAATGAATTTCTTAATTAAAAAGAGCCCATGCTCAATTTGACTGATCTTTGATCGATTGTGCTGCGAACATTTTTTGTTTATCATTTGCCCGGTTAATTTTTTGTTTAGCTATCTAGTTTCAACTTTTTACCCGACCCATAGATCAATCAGCTTAATAATTATTATATTCTTTTGAAACAGGCCAACAAAGACTTGAGAAAGCACCGTTGCCTGTAAACTATAATAATGAATAGAACTATAAATCACCTCGATAAGATTTGATTTAACGTACTTGAATTTATTAATTAAAAAGAGCCCATGCTCAATTTGATTGATACTTGAATCGATTGTGCTGCGAACATTTTTTTGTTTATCATTTGCCCGGTTAATTTTTTTGTTTAGCTTCTAGCTCCAACTTAATATCGACCCATAGGTCAATCAGCTTAAATATTAATTTTTAATGAAACAGTGCAATATAGAATCGAAAGATCGCCATTGCCTGTAAATTGTCTTAATAGGACTAAGTTTTACTAACTTTAATTCAGCTGCCTAAAGCATTTGATGTCCGTGTAAATTTTTAATAATCAGTGCCTGTCAATAAATTTTGTGAGGATATTTAGTGACTGTCAATATATTTTGTGTATTTTACATTATCTCCCCAATACTGAAAGCTGTTGAGCTTGTTCTACGTAGAATTTTGTAAAATTTGAAAGGATTTTATTTTTACATTTAGTGTGAAATCACGATCAAGTGATATTTTGTAGCAATTTGTTTTCAACTTAAATTGCAATAGCTATCTGTTTTCCTTTTTTAAATCTGTGTCTTCTTAATAGATAAGCTACTTCTATTTTCCTAAGTTATAAATTTGTTGATTGGTAAACTTGCGTTATAACGCCAAATTGTTGAATAAAAAAAATAGACTATTTAAACTTGTTAACAGATTATTTGCACTTGTTAATAAACATAAGTTTTTATTAATTCTGTGCTTCATTAAGTATACTTTTTCTTTCAGATAGTTAGGGACCTTATCGATCTTAAGTTAATTTCTTAATCAGTCTTGCTAATCAACTAAGCTGTCAATCTTTTATAGCATTTCTAGCTTTACCTATCTTTTCATTTTCTATCAGTTACTTAACGCTGGTTGGCGCCCAATTTTAACTATGGAAATTCAATTTTAACTACCTTTCTTTATGCAAACTACGACCCTGCTCTAAGAGCCGAAAAGACAAAACTGGGAAGCCGTGGTTCTCTTAATTGTGTAATGAAAAAAACTCTAAGGATATTATCATTAACAAAATCAATAATTATCATTCTTTATTTATTACTCATAAAATAGATAAACATTCAAAATAATTAAGTACTATTTAATTATCAATAAAATAACAAAAAGAAAAATCACAAATCAACAAGTTCCATTAAATTTTTTTAATTTTTTATTTTTTATTTTTTTCATAATTACAACGTGCTATATGTATTTTAAATTTATTTTTATAAAAGTCTTCGATTATGTACTGATATTGTTCCGCCGCGACGTATATGAAGAAACATCCAAAAAACCAATTATTTTGTGTCGTAATCTTAAATCTGAAGAAAAAAGCCGCCTTTGAAAAGAAGTGTGTCGTAGTCTGCAGTCTTTTTAGCAGTTTTTTTTTTTAAGATTCAATTTGTTTTCTGCGTTAGTGGCACAGTAAACAAAACCTTCCTTTGTTTCTGGTAAGTAGGTGTTGTTAGTCTGTTTATAAATTATATTAATAATGCCCATGAAATAATCAAGTCTCTCTTCAATTAAAAGAGAAACCGTAAAATAATCCAACAGAAATTGTAAAAATCTCTACCTTGTCATTCTCACAAACTTTTTTTTTTACAGATGAGGCGCTTAGGTGCAAAACTTACTCTTTACCGAAAAGTTGAAACTTGACATAATAACAAATTAAGTTAATGGTTTTCGGAAGGAATCCAACGGCGAACTCGAATTGCAGCATAAGTCACTCTTTTATATGATAAACTAGCTCTAAAAATTAACTAATGATTCGTTGCAAAAATCTCTCTTTGTCTTAGTCATTTCATAGTATAAGTCACTCGTTGCTTTCCATCCAATCAGATGATCGCAGTTAGCAGTAAGATGTCACGTGAACCAAGGGGCCATAATTATTAATTTCGTTCGTCTCATTAACGTTGGGTTTCGATTTTGCTGTTGATAAAAGTGTTTTTTTAAATAAATACAACAAAAATGGATGAAATATTTTGTAAAGGTGGCAAGGCTATTACTCCTTGTATCCCAGGCAAAGGTAGAAAGAAGCTACGGCAAGAATCCAAACGAGAGAAGCTAAAAATATCAAGGTAGGTTTTACAATATCGTCGGCTTAATTTGTAAATCACATAACTCCACATTTTCATGAAATCAGGATTTTGATGCCATCTGTTAAAAGCTGTTAATAGCTATGTACTGCCAAATTTTCACAAGCCCCACTATTACAGTTTCCTGTAAAAATTTATTTGGAAATGTCACATGAATCCCAGATCCATAAATGTCAAGCGAAAATCACATAAGTCGCGCAGAGGTTAATGTAAGAGGGTGCTAGTTTGTACGGTTCTGCGAATTTTCATCACATACCCTTAGGATTTTAGGATTAATACTGACAATATTGTTATTCTTGCTAAAGGTAAGTGGTACATTATTATTTGTTACAAAATAACTGTTAATAAATAGAATGTTAATAATTATACTATTTTAAAAATTGGCTAGGACTTATGTGAATTTATATGTTAAGAAATATTAACTTCTGGTGGACTTATTGGAATAGAAATATTATACCTACTACACAAAAATTGATCTATGTAGGAATATTTTGTAAAAGATTTAGCCTCAAGGTCGACCCAAAGTATATAACACACATATTTTTTTTGTATAGCAAAATTTTAAAACTTTTGGGGAAAAATAACAGAAAATTATAATTATTTGAAAGTTATATCTTTGCTTGTAAGAGGATATTATGGCCTTATCAGGTTGCACTTGACAATGTCTGTTTGTTTTTAGATTTCCAACAATGGGATCAAGAAGCAAGAAAATATTAAATTTAGCTTTACAAGCACATCAAGAGAACGATAACAACAATATGAATATTTCCGCAGAAGCATTGATCGAGGACATGGAGATAATTTTTGTTGAAGATTCAGTGTCTTGTGACACAACCAATAATATTAAAATTGCAGAATATGCTTCATGTAGTCTTAGCAAAGTCGCTCAACCAGCAACATTACACAATTTAAAAAAACATGGAGCTAAATATTACCACTAAAGACTATTCAAAAACTAAAAAACATGACCCAGAAGAAGAAAACTCTCTAGATAGAAACAAAAGAAATATCGATGACCCAGACTGGACAGTGGATATTGAAGAAATAGAAGAGGAAATGCATGATAAAATCAAGGATAATGATGTTACCCAAGGGAATGATGTTACTTAAGACATGGAAGACCCAGTTTGGGAATTAAATGATAAAGAAGTAAAAGAGAAGACGCAAGATAAACTTGAGGATGATGATGTTATCCAAGTTTCCAATGAGAATGATGTCACTAAAGACATGGAGAACTCAGTTTGTGATTTAAATGGTAAAAAAGTGGAAGAGAAATCACAAGATGATATTGAGGATGATAATGTTATCCAGGTTTCCAATGAAAAAAATAACACCGAAGAAATACAGGTAACAACTAAGGGAAAGCGACGTAAGCGAAGGCACGTTAACGAGGAAAATTGGTCCAGAGAGGAAAATAAAAAGAAAAGGGAAAGTGGTGCACAATATTTAGGAAGAAAAAAAAATGTAGATAGTTGGAAATACGACATAGAAAAACCATGCAAAGTATTACAAGAGGCGTGCAAATGTTCAAAGAATAATAAATTAACGAAGCTAAGGTGTTCCATGTTTTCGGAAGAAGACCGGAAGGCAATTTTTAAAAAATTTTAGAAAATGTCGTGGAAACAAAAGGATATTTATGTAACTACTCTTGTCGAAAAAGAAGCTACCAAAAGAAGCAGAAATAGAAAAGTTGAAGGCACTAGCAGAAGATCTTGTACATATACATTTTATCTTACCACACTCGCAGGAATGAAGTTAAGGGTGTGTAAAACAATGTTCGCCAACACAATCGCTATCAAGCCTTGGACCATTACCCACTGGCTTAACGTAGTTCCATGCACCATCATGAAAATGTTGAACATCAAACTGCCCAAACCCCCGAGCAAACTACTCCAACAACTAACCAGACTGCTCGAATCACCGATGAAACGGAAAATACCTTATTGTCAATTAGGAAACAACATTTAAAACAATTCTTTGATTCGCTACCGAAAATGGAAAGCCACTACTATCGGAGCTCAAGCAACAAGTTTTATTTAGAACCCATATGGAAATCCAAAGCTGAACTTTATAATGTGTATACAAGCTGGTGTTTAATTAATTTTCCAACCGATCGTCCTCTTTCAATAGCTATTTTTCATTACATGTTTTCTGATTTAAATTTAAGTATATATGTTCCGAAAAAAGACGAATGCGATTTATGTGTCTCATATAAAACAAAAAATGTAGATAACGAAATATATGAACGCCATCAAATTAAGAAACAAGAGGCCCGAGCGGAAAAAGACCATGATAAAAATTCGGATAATGACGTTAAAGTATATACCATGGATATGCAAGCTGTATTACTCTGCCCAAAATCCAACGTATCCGCTCTCTACTACAAAACGAAATTAGCCGTCCACAATTTTACATTATATGATTTAAAAACTAGAGATGGGTTCTGCTTCTTATGGCACGAATCTGAAGGAGGATTGGTAGCAAGCGTGTACGCTTCCATAGTGGTTAGTTTTTTATCTCAAGAAATTGAAAAGCAAAAAAAGCAACATACATTTTATATAGTGATGGTTGTACCAGCCAAAATAGAAACGTGTTTATGTCAAACGCGCTTCTGAATCTGGCGGTACTTAAAAATGTTATAATAATTCAAAAATATCTAGAACGTGGCCATACACAAATGGAATGTGACTCGGTGCTCTCGACCATTGAAAGGCAAATCCGAAAAACAACAATAAATGTCCCAACTGATTACATCAGGATATGCACAGATGCTCGCAAAAATCCGACACCATATCAAGTTCAATATTTGGATCATGCTTTCTTTAAAGATTTTACGTCATTGCATTATTATAATACTATTAGACCCAGTACTTCCGAGACCGTTAATTTAATAAGACAGCTTAAATATGATCCAAATGGAACAATCGACTATAAATTAAATCATGGAGATGTCTGGAATGCTCTCCCGGTGCGTAGGCGTCCTCAAGATCAGAAAACACCAACAACATTTCAAGATAATATACCAACTTTATACACAAGACCGATACCAATCAAGAAAACCAAGTTCGACCACCTGAAGAGCCTAAAGTCTACACTACTTAAGGATTACCACGGCTTTTATGATCAGTTACCGCACCATTAATATCACCTACTGTTATGTTCCCAGCATGTGAAAAAATATAATAAAATAATGTTTAAACATTTAGCATTTTCTTTTAAATATTTTTGGTACATTTCATGTTTTTTTACTTGAGAAAATCCCTTAAGTCCTTGATTTGGAATTACAATTCTGGGTAAAATCACATAACTCCTTTTTTTTACCAAAATATAAATTTTTATTATTTTATATGAGTATTTTTTCCCTTCTTGACCATTATATTCCCAAATTTAGTTTTCAGCACCTTATAATAATATTAAAGTAAGATATACCGTTTTTATTGCGTCCTGTAAAGTTTTGCTTTTTGGACTTACGTGATTTACAAATTAAGCCGACGATATTGTTCTTAAAATTGGCAGATTTCAAGACTCTCACACCAGCTACTTTTAAACAAAATATTCTGAAACATCTCTCTTCTAGACAAGCTAACTTATAGATAAAGACGTGTTAGGCCTTTTTATCCTTTTCTTTTTCCTCTCCTATTTGCAAAGCACTGTGTATATATATTATTAACAAAACTAGGTATATTTATGGTTTATTTATTAGTCGTCATATTAAGTCAGCTATTATTGTAATAATTACTTAGGTTCAGTTGATCAGGGTAGATTCCACGCAGGTGACATTTGCATCTGGACTTCGCCCTTTCTTATACTATGTATTTAGTACAGAAATAAAGACATTATTATTATTATTATTATTATCATTATTATTAATATTATTATTATCATTATTATTATTATCATTATTATTATTATTATTATTATTTTCGTAGTAAAGGTTAGAAAACAAAAAAATTTAAAGAAAATGTTTATTTACGTTTTAAATATTTCTTGTTTTTAGGGATGCTCCACACAGCCTTCCTGTTTTTCCTAGTTGTGGCCACAAGGGTAAGCCTGGATTTCCATACTTTTGTGCAAATCTTACAATGCAATGAGGCAAATAGAACTTTTCCACAATAAGCTGTATTTAACGAAAAATAAAGTAACCCAGGATACTTACATTCTGAAATTTTGTCATGCTCAAAATCCTACTAAAACTGATAAGAATAAAAGAAGAACACCGTTTCGATCAGTTACACACTACCGGATGATGAAGGTAAATTTATATGTGTCTGTAAGAAAGCTTTCCTGGGAATAATTGGTTTTAGTAGATTTAGAATAGAACGAAAATAATGAGGTTCCAAAAGAACGAAGAGGTGGACATCGTTTAGGAGATAAAAATAAAGAAAAGAAAAATGAAATTAAAAAGTTCTTAGAATCGTTGCAGTGTGTGGAATCACACAAGTAAAACCTCTGAACGTTTATACTTACCATGTTCATTAAATTTTAAAAAGGTGTACATAATTTACAAAGAACAGGTAGCCAGTCCGTTCTGTGTGAAAATATCGTACTTTCGACATTATGTCAATATGCACTATAATATTGCATTCGGATCGCCATAAACAGATGTTTGCTCGACATGTTTAAAGGTTCCAGAACTTTTAAAGGCAGCTGCAAACCAAGATTAACAGCGAGTACATGAATTAAAAGCTAAAGCTTTTTTTAAAGTTCTACAAGATGAAAAACCAAATAAGGAAATATTCTCTTTTGATTGCCAAAAAAAAACTTGGCATTGCCAAAGTTACCTGATCAGGCCTGCTACTTTAGTTAACAGCTGAATTACTACAATTTCACAATTCTTAATGGTAGTTCAAAAGGAATACTATATTCTTCTTATGTTTTTTCCTATCTTTGGTTAGAAACGGATGCTCCTAAGGATTCTAACTCAATTGCCTCTGCAGTATACCACTTTTTGAAGGAATTCATTTTTGCCGCCTGATAGAGTGTTTGGCTTCATTGAAAAATCGTTAAGAAAAAAGACTATTGTCACTAATCCAAAGGAGTACGATGAGGCAATAAAGAAATTTTCGAACATCAGAAAAATTGATGAATGGAATATTTTAGACTGGAGAAACAAATCAAAATTACATCTAAAGCTACCGCGAGCCTGGCATTTCCAATTTAATAAAACCAAAATATTTATTTTTACAAAAGGTAGTAAAGAAAATATTATAATTCGTGGTGAGCCAAATTATCTAACTAATGTCGGAGAAGCCAAGGGAATTTAAAAAAAAAGGACAAAAAATTTCATATTTAGCTCCAAAAATTATTTCTTTTGGAAGAAAACTAAAAGGCTCTATAGGTCGCTTACTTGCCTCGCATTATGAAAAATCCTGGAAAGGAAACCCTGAACTATCCCCATACAAAGGGTTTTTGTATTTAACCGATGATGAAGATTTGGTACAACCTGGAGGCAGTGGCTCTAAATTACATAGTTCTGAGAAATGTCGCAATCAAGAATATATTGATATGGAAATTTAATATTACTTACACCTATGTACCTATATTATGTAATTTTTTAAATAGTTTCTATCAAATAACCATAATTTCTTGAATAGTTTGCTTTAATTTTCTTAATAACACATTTTGCTTAAGAAATTAGACGCAATACTCACTCTTTCGTAAATATCCCTGCAAAA
The DNA here is from genome assembly GCA_963920685.1 of Polydrusus tereticollis. Lineage (NCBI taxonomy): Eukaryota > Metazoa > Arthropoda > Insecta > Coleoptera > Curculionidae > Polydrusus > Polydrusus tereticollis. The sequence continues at coordinate 81,307,635 of OY987330.1, read as the reverse complement.
CTTACTTTTTACTATTTTAAACATCAATCTTTTCCTTTTGTTCCCTAGACTATAATGTAAAATAATAAAACTTAATAAATGGAATGATTACAGCAACCATTCAACCAAATTTTAACCTTATAGTAATTAATAACTCTATTAAAAATGATTTTGTTAATTATCTCAAAATCAGTTTAGAAGCAAAAAGTAACTTATGCATCTAAGCGCCTCAGATATACTGCTTATGCAGTTTAGCACAAGAGTCAGTCATAGAATTTGTAGCTTCTGAATACTAGGCTGGCAAACCAACGAATTTCACGAAAAAGTGTTTTAACAGTAACCAATACCATTACAGCATAAGAATAAACCCCCATCGATTATTATTTTGTCGGTATACTTAATTTTATTCTGATTCTATTCATATTTTATAATACAAATGAAATATTATTGGCAGAGAAGGGCCAATTTTGTTGAAATAGGAAAATTTACACAAATATACAGGAGTCCCAAACAGGCGTTTTTTTATAGCTGAAGGTTTTCGGGTTTGAAAGTTTGTTTTTCTTACATACCATTAGTCTTTTTGTCTCCTTTTAGTGAGTTGGTTTTATACAGGGTTGAAGAAAATTCATGTAAAAATTAAAATTTGAGCCAATTTATCATAATAATGAAACTAGCTATGTTACTTTAATATTTTGTAGGGGTTTTGAAGATTTTTAGTCTGTTTAGGCAAAGTGTTTTTTTTTTAACCTAGGTACCTATGTATGTATAGATACCTAGTATTAATGTTTTCCTGGTTATTATTAATTAGCTATTAAAATTCAGGATTGTTTAATATTCAAAGAAATATTCCGCCATTCTCAAAGAGACCTGATTTAAATATAATAAATAAAGACACACTAAGTCTCGGTCTCAGTCAAAATATAATTTGAAAATTTTTTCCAATTTAATAGTAATTTTTTTTAAACAAAAGACTGGTTTGGCTATGGGATCTTGCCTCTCGCCATTCTTGAGCGAAGTTTTCATGAATAATCTTGAGAGGTCAATCATGAATAGTCATTTCTCAAGATTTTTGTTGGCATACAAAAGATATGTGGATGACATTTGTGTAGTTTGGTTGGGCAGTGATCTTGATCTTAGAGATTTCCTTAATTTTATTAATAATTTACATCCAAAAATAACATTCACACTCGAAATTGAAGAAGAAGGTAAATTACCCTTCTTAGACCTTCTATTAATTAGGGATGGAAATAACATAATGCTTGAAGTCTACAGAAAGCCCTCATCCACTGACAGTGTCATCCAGTTTAGCTCTAATTCACCATATTCTCATAAATTTGCCTCCTTCAACTCCTTTTTCTATAGGTTATTTAAATTACTACCGTTGTCTCGAGAAGCTTTTAATAAAGAATTAGGTATAATAAAACAAATAGCTATTAATAATGGGTTTCCCTTGAGGTTGATTAATAAACTTTATTACAAATTCCTCAACAAATATAAACTATCAAATAATATTTTACACTTCAATCCACAAAATACGATGAACAATTACAGATCTTTAACATTTTTTGGTAACATTTCTCTACAATTAGCAAAATTTTTTAAACCTTTTAATATTTCCCTAAGTTTTAAAACTACAAATACTTTGAAACAACACATAGTTAAAACCAAAGATAAAGTAAATCCTCTGTCGAGATCCGGGGTGTATTCCTTAAATTGTGGGGACTGTTCTACCATTTATGTAGGGCAGTCAGGAAGAAAAATAGCCACCAGAGTTCAGGAACATCTTAGTCTTGTCCACAAATATCAGAACACAGATATAACTAATACCAACTCAGCTTTCACAAACCATTTATTGGAATCTGGACATCAATTCTCAACACCTACGAATGTAAACATTCTTCACGAGTGCCAAAAGGGTAGAAGGTTGGATTTATTAGAAAAACTAGAAATAACTAAAGCAAAGAGAAGTCCAAAACTTAACTGCGTAAACGAAGTGTTTAATTTTGAGCCATATTTTATCTCTAATAACTACTACTACTAACTACAAACTAACCTGAACTAACCTGAACTAACCTGAATAATTAACTTGGGTCCCTATAACCTTTTTCTGTTTTCCTACTATTTTGGTGTGGATATTGACATTATTAATTATTATCGATCATAAAGTAACGTTCAGGTGAGTGTCTTCTTCTTACTTCAGTTTAAGGTGATAGAACACAGTGGCGTGTTGTACTGTTGCACTACGACCTGCCACTTATATTTTTAGGGTTCCGCGCCTGAGAGGTAAATTATTACTCCGCAAGCGTCTGGTTTGTTCCCGAACCCGCCATAGTTGTCGAATACTTTTTTAGATTGTTTATTTATTGTTTCGTATCGTTTTATATTTTGTAATGGTCCAGTAACGTTTTTTAAAAATTTTTAATCTGTTATGTGTCATTTGTGATTGTGTTTCCATTGATTTTTAAGTTATTATTCCTAAGGTAGGTTAGGCTTTTAAACTTTATATGTGTAGATTGGATGTTTTTGTACGAATATGGTGTTAGGTCTGATGATGCCCATTGTTTGGGCGAAACATGTAACCACCACCACCTAACTAAAATTATATTTTGACTGAGACCGAGACTTAGTGTGTCTTTATTTATTATATTGTTTAATATTCATTTTCAACCGTTTCGGAAATACGGGGGTTCCTAAATTGCCTTCGTCGATTTTCTTTTTTAAGTATCTAACTCCCTTAATGAAGACCTTTTGAGCTGAAAACCACAATTTTTTTCACAGTAGCATAATTTCCTGTGGCCGAGCCATCGACGTTATTTTTATTTTTTTTAAATGGCAAGCCTTATCCACAACCAGACGAGTGATTTGCATTTCGGGATCGAATTTCAAAAACATATAGTTCTAAATATTTATTTTCAACCGTTCCGGAATAACGGGGGGATTCCTAAATTGCCTTCATCGCTTTTGTCTTTTAAATATCTCACTCCCACCTTTAAGCTAAAAATCAGTTTTATTCACAGTAACATAATTTGCTGTGGCCGAGCTATTTACGCTATAATCAAATACGACGCTAGTCAAAGAGTGACAGATAGGACGCCATCTCTAAATTTGTTTAAATGGTAAACCCTTATCCATAACCACACGAGTGAATTGCATTTCGGGATCCGATTTAAAAAACATATAGTTGTTAATATTTATTTTAAACCGTTCCGGAAATACGGGGTTCCTAAACTGCCTTCATCAATTTTGCCTTTTAAGTGTCTTGCCCCCTTAATAAATAGACTTTTCATCTGAAAACCATCTTTAAAAAGAAGCACCCCGGTTACCATAAAGCTAGATAAGGCGTGCAGATGCAAATTTGATCAATTTCATTATTACCATTTAATAATATTACAATGAGGCTGTAATTTCCTTACTTGTGAACGAAGAACCCTATAATTGTTTTAAGCTCTTGATAAACGATGAGATTTTTGAGTTGATTGCCAAAGAAACAGATGTGTTTGCTGTTTAGCGCTTGATTACAGAAGGCTCGGATTATAGAAAATCATCTAGATCCCATACTTGCAAAATGACGGTATTCGAAAACAAAAATATTTTTCGGTATTATTGGTTTTATGGGATTGGTAAATACGCCTAATTTAAGAAGATGTTGAAGCACAAACCACAAATATAAAAACCTGGTTTGTAGAAAAGCTATGCTAAGAACTCACTTCCAACTATTGTTGGTGACTCATAAACACGGCACTAAAATTTTCAAATTACTCTGGAAAATAAGTGGACAAAAACAATTCAGTTCCTACAAAAATTACCTTAGAACTCAGTGATACACTTTTAGATGCTAGACGCGCTGTTTAGCTGATAACTATTACACTAGTATAGATCTAAAAACCAACTAACTACTGCAAAGAAAAACTTGTCTTGTGGAAGAAAATAGAAGAGGCAATCAAAAAGAAGTGGTGCTAAGTTGAAAAAAGAAGAACTAAAAGTAGAACAAGTAGATAATGGGATTTCTATTATAAAATGGAAAGATAAATAAGATGTGCTCTACATATTATTAAATTGTGACAACGCATAATTTACACTACTGGTTGAGAACTAACCCACACTGGATTCAAGAAATACAGCACCAAGGTCGATGGAGTGTAAACGTCTGGTGTGGAATAATAGCAGGAATAATTATCGGACGTTTTATATTTAACGAAACATTTAATGACCAGACATACCAACTTCTCCTGCAAAATATCCTGATAGAAACACGTTCGGTTTCAGGGCCCCTGCTGTATTCACTTTATGTGCTGAACTTAAGATACGCAAACCTCAAAGCTTAATTTTAGGAAGAACTATAGGGTATAAAATATAAATTAATAATAACTATAATCTCAACTGGCTTCAATACACAATACATCTCTCCACATCATGAAAAAGTAGTAAAACCTTTAATGATAGTTGCCAGTAATAAAGGTAAATCCTCAGTTGATATTTCGGGTCAATTTACCAGTTATATATAATAATAATAATAATAATAAATTTATATTCAATAGTTATAATATAATAAACATATGTTATTCTGCAATAAACTTATTCATAGATTCCCCGAAGACATGCTTGTTAGGATCAAATCTTATTGATTTAAAAGTATTTAAAATTATAAATATTTAAGAATATTTTTATAAACGTTGCAAATACTTAATAAACGCTACTTTCTTGATTAGATTATTAAAATTCCGAAAAAGATTAATTATATAATGGATTCACAATAATATTGAATCGCATTAATTAGTTCAAGCATTTCAAAAAATATTTTTAAAGCGTCTGTTTCCAATATAAATGTTATTGAAATTATATTGGGCACTGCGATCGTAAATTCACATTTGCTTTACGTCACTGGAACTAAGATAAGTACTTCAGTTTGGTGAAGCTATATTCGATAAGCTTTTAGATAATAAAGGTTTTTAATTATTAAAAATGGCATACATTTTTATTTGAATAAAATGTGTCCGCTCTGACGCTAATATAGCTTTAAATACCTATTAATAGGAAAACGATAAGTTCCCAATCACGTCTACATTTTGTTGAGTTGGTACTATATGAACCAAACAGCTATATTTTGGTGAAGATTCGGAAAGACATTTAATCTTTAAAAAATGTTTGATGAAATATTTTAGAAAAATTTTCAATTTCATCGATATCAATAAAGATGTGTTGTTTATAATTTGAATGTATTAGTGAACCGAAAAGTTTGGAAGTCACATCGCTCCGCCCTCGCTACTCTTATAGGTAAGGGGTCTTAAAACTTCAATTATATTCTATAAGATATAAGATATTGCTACTTAATATACACTTTACCTGTCGTTGAGTGTGTACGTATCCATCGGGATTTAAATTGGGAATAATAACCCAATCAACATTTTGATACATATTTGCGTTGATAGTATTTTCAACTAATTGTTGAATAATATATAAGGCTGTTGGAGGAGCTATCCATTCCCTGCAGTGGATACCCGCATCTAATAAAATAACTGGCTTGGGCGTTGCAGTCTGACTTGGACCAGATGAAATTCTGTAAGTAAAACCACTATATTATTACTGGAATAAGAAGCAATAACTGAGACAAGAAATATTGCCAGATTTGTCTACTCTAGCAAACAAAAACCAAGAATATTAGTAATATCTTGTTCTTGCGAGGTTCCTGTAAGTTTAGGTATTTTCTTGTCCTGCGAGAGTCTTGCAAATTGCTTGCCTTGCCCGGTCCCGGCTTCTAATAATTCTTTTTTCCTTAATTTTTGTAATAAACTTGCTAGATTCTTGCGTACCACAGTCAAAGTGACAACATAGTGTATTTAAAAATGCAATGCAATGACAGAAAGTAGACCTACTTAACCCTCCACCGGTGACGTACGGTCCCACAGACCAAATAAAAAAAACGCCTTTTATTTTGTCTAGGAAAAGATTGGTAGGCCGCGCGTTTAGGACTGTTATCAGCCTATGAACAATAATTTTGCCGCCTTACGTCAGTCTTGTGCAATACCCCACTTGACTAGCAAATTTTTTTTTTCATAATTCGCATTAGTGTTTTATATTCTAAATAAATAACTTGATAAAAGATAGTTAGTTTTACGAAAAATCTTTCCCAAGTGAATAATATTAATTTTTAAGCGACTTTGTATTTTTTTTTTGGAATTTTGAACCAGTTCTCGATCCTAGCGCTAATTGTGTAAAAAAAGTGAATCTAATAATGGTATTTCATATTTTGCAAAGTTTTTGATAGACCGTCTTTATTTACAGAAGAATGAGTTACGGGAAGGAATAATATTGATGTAAATGAAACAATGCAGTTTTCCTCCACAGTTAAATGTTTAAATTAAATTTCCGACATGTTTCGAATGCTTAAGCATTCATCATCGGGGGATACTAACATCGAGTTTAACAGAAATGTTGGTCGTCTCAAATTAATGAGTACAACTTATATGATGTGATACATGTAAAGGTTGAAGACTTGGTACGAACTGGTTATTTGTATTGAAATTAATAAATTATTGAAATTTTGATTAAATTTTAAAATTATAATTAATGAAGAAACATTTTTGATAGAATAAAAAACTGATTGAAAACACATGAAGGAAAATGTTTTATTTTATATTTATTTAAATGAGCAAGTTAAGCTATTTAAGAAAAAATTAAAATTACATATTTATGAAAGAGATTTATGGAAAAATTAGTATTTCTTAAATAGCTTAACTTGCTCATTTAAATAAATATAAAATAAAACCTTTTCCTTCATATGATTTCAATCAGTTTATTATTCTATCAAAAATGTTTCTTCATCAATTAAAATTTTAAAATTTAATCAAAACTTCAATAATATATTAATTTTAAAACAAATAACCAGTTCGTAACAAGTCTTCAACCTTTATATGTATCACATCCTATAAGTTGTACTCATTAATTTGAGACAACCAACATTTCTGTTAAACTCGATGTTAGTATCCTCTGATGATGAATGCTTAAGCATTCGAAACATGTCGGGAGCTTAAAATTTAATTTAAACATTAAACTGTGGAGGAAGACTGCATTGTTTCATTTACATTACATTGACTTCACTGAAAGTATGGACTATTTCTTCAAATAATGGTTGTGCCCACTGGCAGACAGAAGAACTTATCGATCCTGAAAAGAAAGTAACTTTAGTACGATGATAATAGTGATGATGATTCAGCAGACCATGTATGAGAAAGAAATGGGGACTCGGATAGCAAGCAAGACTTTGATAACTGTGAAATTGTGGATGAAGCTAAGAGATACTAAAGAAGGTGTAAGGAGGCCCACTGAGGAAAGTATGCAGGAGACCCTAGATAAACAAAATGAAAGGTGGCTCCTCTGAAAATTATAGCGTAATTGTAAAAGACCGTAAAAGTTATTTTACAGACGGAAACCTGGCTTCGTGGTATATTGGAAAAGATAAGGTAACTAAATCGAGGAAGCACTGTCCACCACTAGCCTTAAGGTCCAAAACTAGAGCAAAAAATATTGTCACACAGTTACTTGAAGTGAAGCAAACCGCTATAAATCTAACTGATCATGTAAAAATATGGAGACAATTTCTTGACAACTCTGTCATTGATATTATTGTAAAATATACTAATCAGCACATTAAAACATTCGCACGTGGGAGGTATAGAAGAGACACTTATGCGAAAGCAACTGACAGCGTAAAAATTGAAGGACTGATTGGCTTACTGTACTTATGCGCTATAAAAAAACTGCAACAGGCTGTGTTGTAAAGAAATATTTAGAACAGATGGAAGTGCACCAGAACTTTAATGAAATATAGTCCTTTAAGACTTATCTTCACTTTCTTTTGGAAGCCTGAAATAAGATTTGCTTGAAAAACTTGGCATTGCAGATCTTGAAAGAAGTATATTTCTTATAAAACCATCTCTGGAATTAAAGCCGACGACTTTTTGTGACGCCTCGATTACCAGTTCACGCATCGTTTAACTGATTGAGTTTGGCATGGGAATATTTATCAAACTTCCACTCAGCCGCCGTTTCATCTGATTTGACTTTTGATCCAATCTCTGCATCCGCTACTCTTCGCAATAAAGGTGTTGGCGAATGTGTAGTCCCAGATAGCACATGACATCCGTTGGATATCCAGAATTGGTCCACAACGTATCCATAGTGTCCATGGACATTACCAATACCGATTAATTAACCTCTCATTTTTTTGCTGTTGGCTTCGGCTTGGCGTTGCGGTTTTTCACGATTTCCCGCGTAAACTTCCCGTTTGGTCCCTAATTACCGTTTCTGACTCATGTGCAGTGTTTTTGTGGAATAATATAAATTAAGTACATTTAAAAATTAATTATGCCAAAAATTCAACTACGTAATTAGACTTGCTAGACGGTCCAATCCGTCTTTTACCTTTAACGATAATGCAAATTTGGCGCCTTCTACATCATTTCATACCCCACTGTTAATTGATAAAGAAACTAATGAAAATGTTAAACTGGCAAACGCATCCTCTGATACCGACAGTGAAAGTTTCAATGGCTCTTGTGAGCTGTTGACCATATTACCTGAATCCAACTGTTTGCCACTTCAACAAGCATTATTACCTTTATTACTTAAAGGGCCATTAGCAGATTGGACAGTGAGACATAAAATATCTCAAGCAGCCTTAAGTGACCTCTTAAAAAACCTTACAACCACTGCACCCAAGTCGTTAGATGCTCGTACACTGTAGGAAACACCTAGAAAATATGAAGTAAAGTCTATCGAACCTGGTCATTAGTATCATTTTGGTCTTACTAACTGCTTAAAAAACTTAATTTTGTGCTCTGATTCTTCCCAATTATTAAATTTGAATTGTTTAGAAGCCTTAATAAAATTGATAGTTTGCCATTAGAAAAAAAAGTTCATCTATCCAGGTTCATCCTATCCTCTGCAGTCTTGTTATTAATGAAGCTGTTGTTGATAAGATAGGTATTTACCACGGTTATGAAAAACCAAAAGACTCAAATACATTTTTAGCAGAATGATAAACTGTATACATTCAGAATAAAAGGTTTTGTTTGTGATGTACCGGCAAAGTCATTTATTCTTCTTACGTTGGGTCATTCGGGGTATTATTCCTGTACTAAATGTTGCATTGAAGGCAGTAATGTTAATGGTAGAGTTTGTTTTCCTAACCAAGCCAAAAGGTTCAGGCTGAACATCACACCGGACATTCAATTACAGAGCAACTATCAAACCTCAATATCATAGATAATTTTGTATTAGATCCAATGCATCTCTTATATCTCGGGGTAGTAAAAAAAACCATTCATCTGTGGTGCTCAGGGAGGCCGCCATTTAAATTACCTTTAAGAGACACTCAAAAAATTTCTGAAAACATGATTTTATTACAAAAACGTGTTCCTTGTGAATTTAACCGAAAACCTAGATCCTTAGCTGAATACAAACGATGGAAGGCCATAGAGTTTCATTAGTTTTTGTTGTATTCTGGTTAGTTCAGGTTAGTTTGTATAAAAAATTATTTTTATCGTAGTTTTCTTTCACTGCATACTGCTGTTACACTAGTATCCAATAAGCGGCTGCAATGTCACTTTACTGAGCAAGCTAACAGCTGCTTAACATATTTTTTTGAAACATTTCTAATATTATATGGTAGGGAAAATGCATCCCACAACATCCATAACTTGTTGCATTTAGCTGATGATCAAAAAATTATGGAGTTCTCGATAAGTAGGTACAGTGCTTTTCATTTTGAAATCTACATGTCTTCAATATTGCATATGATACGCCAAAATGATGAACCCTTGCAACAAATCATACAAAGAAACGGAGAAATTAGGGCCGCTTTAATAAAAAGTTTAAAGCAATCCCACGAATATCCCGAATTTGTCAAAGAGCACAGGCCCTGTCTTAAATCGTAATTGTTCCCAGTATCAGAAAGTCATTTGTTCCAATTCTGTTTTAAAAACATCTTGCCCCTATAATATTTGTGTTATAAAGAATGGTAGCATACTTGTTTTAAAATTTATTATTGAAAATAATAAAAAATCATAATTGGCCGAAAGTTTACAAAGACTGTTGATCTTCACACAAAACCATGTCATTCATCTGAACATGGAATATTTTTAGTTAAAGAAGAGGATCTTTGCTCAACTTAGTTGTGGACAATAGAAGAGGTTGATTTTAAGTGCGCTTTATTAAATTTGCAAAACCAATCTAGTACTAGTGTTGTTTTGCCTTTTGTTCATATATTATAAGTACTTATTTAATTCAAATTATAAACCTAAAGCCTATATTTTTTTTTCATATTACTTTGATACTACTGAATGTTGACAAAACAATGTAAAGCTTAACGCTTACTTTTAATTTGTATTTTCAAAACTTGGCTCATCTTATGTATTTGAATATTCTAAAAACTTTGTGTTTTAGGTTAGTATTTAAAGGGCAAAATGTCTAAAGAAAGCTGGACAGTCGTCGAATTTACTCAAACTAAGTCTGTAGAAGCTGTGCGTACTGGATGGCTTCACAATAGCGCATGCTATTGGCCACCGATAGCTAGATCAAAAATATTAACACATATAAAAAACAGTATATGTATCTCCAAATGCTTGTTGGCCTTCGTATGGAATCCGTATTTTTAAGGATGGGACATATGGTAGCTATCAAAATTCATTAATGTTTTATCTATTATACCTACCTACCTGAACTAATTTTTTTTTTAATTTTAGAAGACTATCTTACTGCAAGAAAGAAGGTCAGAAAAGTCGTAGACACTTGCGACCTTTAATCAGAACATGAACCGGTACAAAGAAGAACAAGAATTCATAGAAAAATATTTGGTTCCTCCTCTGAATCGGAATCAGATCTGGAAAGTCAGTTGGCTACGGCGCCAAAAATACGATTGATAGTAGGGTCCAGTAAAGAAGGGGGGGGGGGTCAAGTTCTATGCTTAAAATTAAAGGTAATAGAAACAGAAATGAGGTTTAAGACTTTAAAACATTTTTTTATCAGTTTCCCTGAAATTGTTATTTCAGATAAAAGTTGGCTCCTAAAAAAAGATTTTAAGCTAAACCTATAATATAAGTATTATACTATCTATGGGTATATTAAATTTTTTTTAGAGCAAAATATATACAAGAATGTTTCTGTGGATGATACGCCAAGGTCAATAGTACAGTATCACCGTACGTCCCCTCGACCACAATCGGAAACGATCACTACTACACAACCACAGTTTACCCGTGGTTGTCAGCAATTAAAAAACAATCATCATCCTCGTCCTGTCAGTCAAGGCGAGATGACGTGTTTTTTTCTGGCTCCGCTAGAAAAGCGTTTTTGAAGGAGAATTATACCGAGTGTTAGGACATGGAGGCCGTTAATACTCCAGGCCCCAGTAAACCGTCGATTCCTCCCGAAATTCGGCAAAATAAATTAAAAATAATTAATATTTCAGATGACGTTTATCAAAATAACAATGACAGTGACAGGCGATCCACCCATGTCAGACGCAATTAGATACAAAATGGAAAAAAGGGCTAACCAACAGGAGGAGAGATGGGCCAAAGCACTGAGAGACCAGCATGAGAGATGGGAAAGAAAAATGGAAGAGACTATTGGAAAACTAAAAATGGAAAAAGATATGGAAATCGAAAAACTCAAACAATGTAACAAAAAACTATCCGAAATAATCGAAAGGTACGAAAGCCAATCCTTTAGACATACCACAAACATTACAAAAGAAGAACAAGACAAATTAAATGACAAAATAGAAAATATTAATAAAAGACAGACCAACCAAATAATGGACGATATTAACGTAATTGAGGACGTAACAATGGTTGACATACATGACGCACCACTGCCGGACACCTCAGACGAAGAAGACAAAACAAAACAAGACGAAAAATACGAAGACAAACGAACAAAGAAAGAGACATGCTACACAAACTTTGACAAACTCTGACGTAACGAGACAAAATAAACAAATTGACGATTTTCCAAAACTACCCTCAAATAATGACAACATGGAAAATTTTATAAAGGTTATGAGGAAGAAACCTCAAACAAACAACTCACAAAAACAGACAAATACAAATACGCAGACAAAAACCAAACAACGAAGACAATACCGAAAAGGTGAGCAGAATAAGGGTGCCACCAATAGTGTTACGTCAAAAGGAAAAATATACTAAAGTATCTCAATATTTAAAAATCACAAAATCGACTTTGGTAATGCTGTTACACTCCCTGAAGGAGTGAAACTCAATCCTCCAACCCGTATTATGTATAGGAAGATCACAAAATTTCTAGAATCACAAAATATCCTGTTTCATTCTTTCCCCTCCCAGACGAGAAAGAACTTCACGTAATTTAACGTGGAGTTCTGGAAGTTTGAGAAAAAAATAAAGTCATGGAGAGTTAAGAGAGTTGGGTTTCACTCCTTCCAAAGTCATCAGATGGAACTGCCATGCCCCTGGTCCTCGTTATTTTGCCTAAAAAAGACATATCAATATATCAGTTAAAATCTTTGGACGGGATTCGCATTCGCGTCGAAGCCCAAATGCAGAAACCTCAAGTCAGTCAATGTCACAGGTGTCAGTTATTCGGACACTCTCAGCATAAATGCAGAGGGCTGAGAAAATGTGAGATGTTCACTGGAACACACAGTGTCCGAATGCCCGACACCTGAGGCACTTAAATGTGCCAATTGTGGTCAAAATCATTCCGCTAACTACAAAGATTGTAGTAAAAGACCACAGTTGGCACGTCGTGGAGTCGACGCGGGTGCGAAACTTGTCGAAGCCCCTAAGGGAACCCACGTCTGTGGTACCCAGAATAATAAAAAAACTAATGACAACAATTCAAACACAGTAAATCAGCAATAAAACATGTAAAACACAAATCTATGCAGTCTCTCCTGTCAGAATTCCAGAGAAAAATGCAGGAGCAGGTTAAGTGCATGATGACGACCCTAATGTCTACATCACGCTAATGGTGGTGCAAACAGAAATCGCTTTTTTCAGCTTGGCCACGATTAACATAAACGGCATGAAGGGTAAAAAACTCGAATTGATTGATTTTTTGGAGAGGTATAGCATTGATGTGCTTCTTGTACACGAAACTTGGTTCAAAGGTGATGGAGGTATATTTACGGCTCACTGTTCATGCATGGCAGGAAATAGTGAAGTTTGTAGTCATGTTGGAGCTATACTGTTTGCTGCAGAGTATGCCCACAAAATTAGGGAGGTTACAACTTGTACAAGACATAAAGTCTGCCTGGCCAAGATTATCCCGGTAAATGTTTCTATTTCTAAATTTCAGCGATGTCTAGTATAAAAATAGACGGTATGTTAAAGAGAGTTAAAGAGCTTGGTTACAGCTCTGCACTAATGAGAATTGTGGAGCCTTTTACTTCCAAAATATCAGCCTCAACTGTTGAAACTTACCTTTGGTATTAACACATATATCAAGAGAGTTACTTGTCTAATTTTTTCCTGATGAAAAGTTTTTTAAGAAGAATTGTGAAATTGTCTTAAAATTTCATTGTGAAGTAATTATGCCAGAACTATTGTGGAGATACTATATTAGAAAAGCTGGGACTGCGAAAGTATATTATTGGTGCATTTGTAAAGGTGTTAACGGTGGAAGGCCTATGGTAAAATGTGATCGGGATGAGTGTGAAATCGAATGGCTTCGTATTACATGTGTTGGGTTAATAGACAGTCGTACGAAATGACAATGTCTTAATTATGAATAAAAATGTTACTAGTATATCATTATTTATGTCAAAGCAGACTTAGACATCGTAAAGACCTCATGACAAAAGTAACAGTAACAAAAATTGGACAATACACACGAAAGGTATAATGAGTGTATTTGCTAGAGAAGCGGGGCCTATTTTGTAGTTCATATTATAAGGCTTTAGTAAATAAGTTTAAACTTTGTTTTTATTGTTTATAAATTAATTCAATTTTAGTTACTCAATAAACACAGTAAAAGCCATACTATAGGGTTTTAAGCAGTGTATTACAGGCATACAACTCATTTTCTGATTTTTTTTTTATTATAAATTTAGGTCATATTCAAAGAAAATACAGAATTATATGAAAATGAAATAAACTTCCATAGTGCTAGCTTCGTGGCAGCTTTATCGGCCTTAACGCGTATTGTGCCACCATACAATCCAAAAAACTGGTCCCACAGGCCACCATTCTTTTTTTTTCACTAACTTGTAGAAAAAAACGATTATATTTCGTTATCTAAATATAACACTATCAAAAACAGTTTTTCTAGTTTTTTACCCACTTTTTTTTTAGGGTGACACATTGGGCTCACGCGGCCCTGAACTTTCCTTTTGGCCTCATAGGCCATATGAATCCAATGTATCACCATAGCGAAATATGCATAATATCGATAATTTACAACATTACTAAAAGTATGAAGGTCATCTAAACGGTTGAAATTGCTGGAAACGCAAGCGGTCTGAGCGTACCAGTTAACAATTATCTTCCACGAGGTGCATACCGTCTTTTTAGTGGTGAACATGGGCGCGTTCAGAAAAGACCTTATATGCAAAAGTTAATGCAAGAGTGTTTGTCAGATGAAGATTCAGGTGCGGATCGTTACGAAAGTGATGCTACCAACGACGAATACAGGCCAGATTCAAACGCCGAAGATTCAGATTCATCCTCTGAGGTCCGACAAACCAGAAAAAAAATAAAAATTATTGGAAAAGCCGTAAGTCATCCTAGCTTATTTGAGTCCAAACCATATTTTCACAATAACAGAGTGGAAAAATATGAAAGTCCTTCCACGTTAACTGAACCTCAACCCTCTACCTCTACATCATCGTCTAGCGATAAAAGCGAAAGAATGCGACGTATTGACGACAGCACTGAGAATGTTATTAGAGAAATGAATAATTTTGATTCCGAGGAAGATCCAGATCGTACACCAATAACAAACCTTGATAATCTCGATTGGAGTCCAGTAACAGGTGAACATCTCAAGAACATTCCGTTTTCAAAAGAGCGTCATGGATTTCATGCTGAATTATATGAGGACTTGCATAACAAAGGGCCCTATGATTTTTTAAAATTATTTGTCAACGATGAAATCATCAATTACATTGTAAGCTTTGTTTTTCATTTGTTTTTTTTTCCTTGAATTATTTTTTTTCTGTTTTTTGCAGGTTATCGAAACAAACAGATATGCTGAACAATGTCTACAAAAGAATACGCATCCTAAGGCTCGCATAACACACTGGAAACCGACAAATGCAGAAGAAATCGAAAAGTTTCTTGGAATTATACTATGGATGGGCTTATGTCCACTTTCACAAATCCAGTCATACTGGGCAAAGAAAAAATTGTATCAAAATTATATCCAACATGTCATGTCACGTAACAGATTTCAATTATTACTTCAGCATATACATTTTAATGACAATACTGTGCTTTCAGAAGACAGAATGCAAAAGCTGACACCTTTAATTAATAAATTGAGAGAGTCGTTTCAGCGCCCAATAATGCCATCTGAGTATATCTGTCAAACCGTAACCAAAAATTCTTTTGGACCTTATGGAGAACTTACTCGATAAAGGCCGTTCCCTTTGTACAGACAATTATAATACCTTAGTAACATTGGCACAATCTCTTCTGAGACGAGAAACGCATTTAATTGGTACATTACGTGCCAACAGAAAACTTAATCCTAAGAATGTTATAGAAATAAAATTGAAGATTGGTGAAACAATAGCAGCGGAGTGTAAGCAAGGAGTAATAGTACAGAAATGGAAAGACAAAAGAGATGTGTTAACCCTAAGCACTAGGTATACAGATGAAATGATTCCTGTTCAAAAGAGAGATATACAAATTTTAAAACCGAAAAATGTTATTGAATACAATAAATATAAATCGTATATAGATATATCTGACCAGATAAAAACATACAATACTTCACTTAGAAAAAGCCTTAAATGGTATAGAAAATTAGCCATTGAACTGTTGACTAGAACAGCATTAGTAAACGCATTTGTGGCACATCAGGAAATAGCTAATGAAAAAATGACAATTACTACTTTTAGAGAAGAGCTTATCGAGGGTTTACTAAAAGAAACTGTAGACCAGCAAGATGAAGTCGAGGTACCACGACATGTTCTCGAAAATTTGGGGAGAGCTAAGCGCAGGCGTTGTGTGCAGTGCTACGCTAAATTTGTGGAGCACTTGGGAAGACCAGAGGCAGCAAAAAAAAACACCACAAACTCCTTTCAAGTGTAATGCATGCGATAAATATTACTGCCTTGAACGCTTCTTTGAAGTACACAAGGCAACAAAAATATAATAAAAATTTATGTTATATGAAAAAGTTTCATTTCAACATAATTTGCAAGGTTTATTTTCAATTTTGTGTTAATTTCTCCTTTGCAAAAATAAAAATATAAGTATCATAATGTTTTATAACATTTTATAATATAAAAAATATATAATAGCCGTATGAAGCCACGTTGGTCTCCTATCAACAGGCCATCAGGTATTTTGGGACGACCAGGCCACCAATTTCGTAATCCCATGCATTTAAATGTACTCTATGAGACCAACCCGGCTTACTGGAGCTGAACACGTCTGCCGATCGCATGAGACCATAGTGGCTTCACGCGGCGTATAAGCAACCATCTTACTGAAAATACATATGTTGTCGAAAATTTAATGGTAGATTTTCGAGTTCATCATTAAAAAATGTATCCAGCATTTCTAAATATGATAATCTATTGCACGTGTTATCAAAAAAATATGGCCCTATGATGCTATGGATGGATATCGCGCACCACACGTTCACTTTTGTGAAATATTGTCTTCTCGTCATAATTCTGAATTCGGGATTTTCTAAAGACCAGTACTTAACGTGCTGGGTTGCAACGGTTCCATTGGTAGAAAATGTACTTTCATCAGAAAACATGATACATTTATAAAAATCAACATTTCCACTTAAAATTTTGTCTCCTATCCACAAGCAAAAATCAAGTCGTTTCGCATCATCTCCCTCTTCCAATCTTTGATTAAAGTGCGGTTTATACGGATACAATTTATTTTGCTTTAAGGATCTTCTGAATTTGACTTTTTTCTTTTCTACTTCCAACTGAGTAACACGATTTCTAAGGGACGTCATAGGATTTTCTTCAACAGATTGAAGAACTAAGACTGTAGCAGCATCATCATGGTCGTATTTCTTCTTTTTTTTTTAAATCCAAAACCGAACCAGTTCTCTGGAACTTTTTTATTAACTTGCAGATTGTCATCCTTCTTATTGGGATTCCTACAAATTTGTCGGTAAGTTGTTCCATGACGTAGCGGTATGAAACTTGACCATCCCCATAACATTAGTATTATAAAAACTCTTTGTTCAGTAGATAGCATTTATACTTAAATAATAACTTCATTAAATAAAGACATTGACAACAAGTATCTATCACTTTAAGTGTCATTATTATTTTAACTAGGTTCACCAATCAGAGGTGTGCCAGCGAATATTTTTTGGGAAATAATTTTTACATAGGTAAACCTTTTAATGAATTGTTCTACATCGGTTTGTTGTGCAGAAAACACATTCATTAAGAGTGGATTTTTTTCGTCGTATTTCTCAAAATAATGTATGTTTACTCTTAAGCAAAATAACTTTTTGCAGTTTTTACCCACCCTGTATTAAAAAATTGAAGTTTCTTATGATGAATCGTATTTTCTAGACAAGCAAAAACGTTTATTAGGAGTGACTTTTTTTCGTATCTTTCAAAATAAAGTATGTTTACTCTTAAGCAAAATAACATTTTTGCAGTTTTTACCCACCCTGTATAAAAAAATTGAAGTTTCTTATGGTGAATCGTATTTTCTAGACAAACAAAAACGTTTATTAAGAGTGACTTTTTTTCGGATCTTTCAATGTTTAGTCCATTTGTCGTCTTGTAAACCCCATCCGTGGACATACTGTATACAGAAGTATTAATTAAATACGAGATTAAAATACATGATACTATCGTAGAATGTTAATTAAGATTAAGACTGAAAAAGATTAAATAATTATGTTTGTTTAAAATTTGAGGCAGTGCTGCAGTTCTGCAGCTCTTATTAAGAAGCTGCCACTGATTGTAGTGTTATCCTATTTTATAGATTAGGATAGCGAACTTACTTTATTAATAATATATCTCTTCCCTCATATGATTGTCCAATAGACTCTACTGTAACAAAACTGGGGTAGGTTTGCGCCAATCTTCTCAAATATGCCATTTGCTAAAACATAATAAATAAATTTTAATCTCGTCTTCAATCCTTATTGAAGGATTAAAAAATACAGTGCTAATATTTGAAGATGTGATTCGTGAGGTCATTTTATGAGGAAAAGTCTATATGAACATATCTGCAACTGCTTAAATTTATAATATAATATATTAGTTAAAAAAGCTATTCTATTGCTCCACCAGTGGCGTCCCTGCAAACATGTCCTCTGATATTTTTTTACAGAAACTGACATTTTTCGATGTGGATATTTTTTCTGATTAGCTTGGTCAGTTCTTCATGGAACCGACCTTTTGCGCTTTTCTCGCAGATTCTTAATTAAAATAATAAAATTAAAATCACCTCATTTAGCAGTATATTGACAACTAATTTTTGAACATATAAATCTAGTTATCCTGAAATAATGACGTCTTTACAAACATCATTTTTAAAACAATACTTGTTCTTATAAAGTAAGTTAAGTTAAGTAATCATTTTATATTCATCACCGTTTTTCGGTCTGAATATTTGTCATCGAATTGTTTGGAGAACTTTGGTTGATTATGTGTTAAATCCGTACCATATTCTAAGAGCACAGGCATTACTTTCAGGGATTTTCCATAGAGTGTAAACTTCTGTCAGTTGTATCTTTAGAATGTTACACTAAATCCACCGTTTGAGCCACAAATTATGTTCACAGACGACGCAATTTTTTTATAGGAATGCTATATGAATTTTCAAAAATAATTAAGTGTGGGCGGATAATAGGGACCAATTTTAAACAAGTTTCGATTAATATATGGGCGGGAATAATTATAGGTAATAATCTTATAAGCCCATTTTTCTACCAGAACGCCCTAACGGACATGTTTCAGTATTACCTGCATTTCCTTTAAGAATAACTAATCCATGTACCATAAATATGCGTTAAGAAATAAAATGTAGTACTATATGCATAACCGAGCCCCTGCTCATTTCAGTGTAATTCTTCGTGACCATATTATGCAGTATATAATCGTTGGATAGGTTGCGGAGGATCTCAGCAATGGCCAACAAGATCCCCAGATCTCAATAGTTTGGATTTCTGTTTGTGGTATAATCTTAAAACTTTAGTGTATAAACTCTCAATAACACTTTAATGTATAAACTCTCAATAATACTTTAGAAGATTTAAGAGAGCGAACGGAATACGCCGTGAATATTTGAACAAGTACGCGATCCGCTGCGAGGATGTAAAGGTGGCCATTTCCAACAATTTTTATAAAATTAATCAATATCAATGTTAATAATGATAAATAAATAATTCAACAGGTCTTTTATTTAACAACAACAATGAAATTACATAAAAAAGTGGTGGCGAGGTCTAGCAGATCTATTCTACCTAACCTATCCGTATTGAGTATTACTTTTGATTTAATTATTTTCATCAAGAACTGAAGAAAAATAGGCAAGAGATTCTTTTCAAGTAGAATTGACCAGGCTTATCAAAAGAAACATCCACATGGAAAAATGTCAGTGGCGTACCACTTTTTGGTAAAAAAATATCAGAGGACATCTTTGCAGGGACGCCACTGGTGGAGCAATATTATAACTTTTCTAAAAGCAGCATTACAGTTGGCAAGTTTTTCTTTCACCTGAAGTTTTTTATTGCAGCAATTTTTACTTGCTGCAGTGAAAATTGCCAATCTCTTTTAGTGCAATTTTTGGCCATTTTTCACGGTGACGATGTGCATGCTACCAACGTAATGAAATGAAGTGATATGACATATTTTATTTATGTCCTAACCTAACTTTGTCGCTTTGTTTTGGGTGTGACATGCAAATTATTTCTATTTCTCCCGTGGGTTTCTCGGTTTGTTTTGCCAGATCTTTAATTTTTCCTTTAAAATGGACAAGATGTCATATAACGGGTAAGTTAAAATAAATTATTATCAAGCTTAAGCCTAAAAGTACTATTTTTAAAATTGTAGGAGTAACAAGCCACTAAATCTCTCATTGAACTATATGAAGGATTTCCCTGTTTATATCAGGTTACGTCAGCAGACTATTATAATAAAAATAAAAGAACAGCTGAAGCC
The DNA here is from genome assembly GCA_963920685.1 of Polydrusus tereticollis. Lineage (NCBI taxonomy): Eukaryota > Metazoa > Arthropoda > Insecta > Coleoptera > Curculionidae > Polydrusus > Polydrusus tereticollis. The sequence goes on along the minus strand of OY987330.1, from coordinate 81,287,297 downwards.
ATCAGAACCCAATTTAACTCAAAAAATTAACGATTTTAACCACAAAAGCCACAAAAGAAAAAATTCATGGAGTCCGAACCAAATTCTTAGCAGAAATAAATAAGATTAAGAAGAGCAAGGTCTCTGGAATTAGTACGAATGATGTTTATAAGACAAAATTATGGTGCTTTGACATTTTACAATTTATTTCGAAAGGAGCTTCAGTAACAACAAGGGAATCAAATTTGGAAGCATCACAATTAAAGCCCTCAACTTCTTATGAGGCATCACAAGAAAGTTTTGATGAAGATCTAATGGTAAATATTCCTAAATAGTTTATACAACACTCAACAGAAAATTATGAAAACTTATTTTTAGTTTCTGTTAAATTTTGGCAAGAGTTAGGATTGTGCCCCTTTTATATTATAATTCTGATATATTCTTGTATATTAATATAAATTAGATATGTGATTGTTACTTCTGATATAAATTTGAACTAACTTTTTTAGTGTGAGCCAGAAATCGTTTATGATGGGGACATAAAAGGGGTAGAAAATATAATACCTAGTGTAATTTACGAGGAAGAGTTGGAAACTTCAACAGGCACTACACCTAGGTCTCTCTCTAGGTTGTCTGAGAATCCCTCCAAACGGAAAAGAACTGGTAGCAAAGAGAAATCAGACAGAATAGAGAGTTTAATGGAGTCTTCTGCCGCAACATTGAGAGGTTTAAGCAGTGACACATCCCAAGCAAATAGCAATGTTCTGTTTTCACAGTAAGTTAATTTCTTTGAAATAATTTTGTTTGTGAACTACATAATTTATATAGTAATCAGCAGTAGTCTATATTAACATAATTATGTTGGCTGTTAGTGTTAATAGGATGTTAGTAATATTAGCATTTTTAAGGAAGGGGTTCATTATGAATAATATAGGTAATTTGTAGATTGGGACAATTTGTGTTTTACAAATTCTTTGTATAAATTGCCTTTTTGTTTCATAAAGTTAGTTTTAGGAGCCTACATTAAAAAAGGCTTGCCAAATTTTGGTGTACATTGTATTTTTACCCTAAATAATAATATACATCTTTTTCCCCAATTGGCCATTTAAGTTTCAATTAAAAATTTAAGAGTATTAATTGTTTTAGATATTGAGCTTCAGAACTAAATGCGATTGAGGATGAGGAAATCGTGGATGACATTAAGCAGCACATCACAAAAATTGTCTATGATGGAAAAAAATATACAGACAGAAGAAAAGTGAAAAATAAGCAAATTAGGTGTTTCATTTTAAAATAATTAAATATTAGTTTAGTTGTATTTTTAGAAACATACTTTGTTCATTTATGGTAATAACTTTAATATGTGGAATGTAAAGACAAAATAAAATTTGTAAACATATATTTTCATTTGTCTTAATTCTACAATACCTACAATTATAACTTAAAAATAGTATACCTATACACATATGGCCACAGAAAGTATCTAATAAGGTGTTAACAGCAAGGCAATTTTACAGTTACATTAATACAGTTTTGCCAAGGAACACTTCTACATCCATTAAAAATATTGTCAACAAAATGGCGGGCTCTGCATTATAACTATAAACTTTCACACTTCTAGACCACTATGCGTTGAGGTCGCGGACCACTGTGCCACCCAATGTCAAGTTTAAATAAACAAGAGTCAGCACTTTCGGGGTATAAACACCGGAACATTGGGTGGACACGGTACCTTCGTCTCAACGACTGGTCACCTTCCCTGAGATCAGGAGCGTCCATGTGTCTTAAAGACTCCAGGACACTCTCCTGATATTTCTTCAGTTACCCCCCAGAAGCCCCTCAGGCACATTTCTTGAGAGCCCCCATCGACAGTGCCACACCCCCATGGAGACATGCTGGGTTTCCTCCAGGCTACCTGGTGAATAATTGGCTAGTAGAAAATAAAGTCTATTGTTTTCTAGCCGGATCGTTTTATTAACCCCCAGTTGTGACAATATCTTTAAATTCCTCCCTTATTCTTAGTATATCATTTTTAGGTCTTCTACCCTGTTGTCTACTTAAACCATAAACAAATCGATACCTTTCATCAATATCCACATTAAGGTTCCTTCCTGAATATGTTGAGTGGGACTTTTTTCTTTAAAGTTATGTAATGTACAGCAGGCCTGTGTAATTATTTTGGCTTTTTCAGCTTTTAATGGCATTGTATGAACTAATACTCTAAACCAATTTGCCAAAATACCAAATGCATTTTCAACCACTCTTCTAGCACGGCTTAAAGGGTAATTAAATATTTTCTGTTCTTTTGTTACTCCTCTATAAGGAAATGGCTTCAAATGTGGTACTGCTGAGGAAATGCAGCATCTGCCACTATTACGTGAGGCACAGGTTTTGTTCGTCCAGGAAGGGGTTTATCTTCTGGTATGTTTAAAGGGGTTCGTTCGATGGCATTACCGAGATCACTATTCCAGTAAACACCTCCAACGGATATGCGACCATTTGTTCCAACATTTATATAGGTAAAGTTATAACTGGAATCCACAACCCCTAGAAGTACTATACTATTGGTTCCTTTATAATTGTAGAATTCAGCTCCTTGTGCATTGATGCAGATATGCTTTCCATCTAGTGCACCAATTACATTTGGTGCATTTCAGTGTGTTTCAAACTTCTTAGATACGTAATTAACTTGCGTTGGGCTCTTAGATATTTCAAGCCACTCAGCTGCTGTTAATGGGACCTACAAATTAAAAGCTTTTTTACCAAACTGCTTTATCCAAAAGTATATTGTCTAACGACTTTTTTTTCATATTCTCTATAAAACTTACATTTAAATATTCAGTTTTTAGCTCTTCATATATTGGGAAAGGAAAGAAAGTCAAAAAGTCTTTCTCCACTAATTTATATATTGCTTTCCAAACCACTGGGACAGATAACGAAATAGCGCTTTCGTGCATTTTATAATTATGCATTAGGCTTCGAAAACTTTCTCCTGTACTTAAATATCTCGGAGTAATTATTAATTTATCTTTGGCTAAAATGCACTCTCGATAAATCGATTGTTTAGTAATCCAATGAGTGCGATGAGATATTTTTGATAGAAATTTTTTAAAGGTTTCTTCGTTCATTCTTAAAACTTTTTTGTAGCTTTTTGTGTCACTAATGGCCATAAGATCATCCACTAAGGGAACATTGCCTTTTTTTCTGGGTTAGCCAGGGTTTGGCCCACCATCTCCTTTTCCTGGTTTTATCGTCATTTATTACTGCTGCAGAAGCAAGCAAAATACATTACACTGCTCCTATTAGTACTTTGCGCTTTTTTGTACTCATTTTACAAGCTGATAAACTAAATATTAACAATAATAACCAACGAAATTAATATAATAGAAATTTAGGTTAGAATGGTAAAACGAATAATAAGCTTAATATTTTTAGGTTGATGGCACTGAAATCACCAGACTTGCGCTTGCAACTGCAATACAAATAGGTACCGCGCTATTTCTGGCAACAAATTGCAACAGCTGATTACTAAACTCGCTTTGCGCATGCTTGCAACAAAAATCCTGCAATTTTTCTTGCAAAAAATTCCTTATTGTAATACGACCTTAACTAAAGTATGTGGTTTTATATCCTATTAACACACACCAAGATTGAAAATAGTATCTAAGGTACTTTCGAAGATATAAGATATCGTTTAAAAAAAAATTTAGCACCCTCTGCAAACAATTTAAGCCGTTGCAGACATATCCCACATCTAGTTTAATACTGCCACAAGTGCAAGTTTTTATTTTTTTGAGATATGGCGGTATAAAATTGCCCACATATGTCTCCACGGGATGCAATACAGAAATAACTGAATATACATTATTTTGACCATCAAGTGACATATATCCCTATTGCACATTCAACTTCGAGCAGACTGCAATGGTAATGCTCCCGAAAAATTTCCTGTTCAAAATGAAAACACTTTGCTAACCGAGGTTGGTAATTTTTTATTATTATAATACTTAAGGTTGATTATACAAGGAAGGTTTAAACGTAGCTCGCCTGAACCTCGACCGGTAGTACTTATAATTGCCCATATGAAATATATTGTGGTCAAATAGAATGTGGTTTCTAATGAATTTGACAGTATTCTTTTTTACGTGGGAGAGTTTAAGTACTAGGCAAGCTCATTTAAACTTCCTTTAAACCATCTTTTGAAACAGGAGATAGATAAGGTTAGACAAATTCTGTTTGCGGCATTTATACATCTCCTTAAAAAAGTAGTAAAGTGTCACGAAAACCGAAACTCTATATTTACTATTCTAAAAAAACGGAAATACCCTGCAAAAATATAGAAAAAAATGGACATACTGCATATTATCGTAGTACAGGGACATTTTTTTAAGTGTCTCACCCGATTGGCGATTTTCCTGCTGACCATCATAAAAAACAAATTACATATTTCTGAATGATTTTCGATAAGGAAGCCGAATTTAATGTCAAAAAATACATAGATTTACAAATTTGACAGATGAGACGCCATTTTGAATTTTCTTAAATGGCAACCCCCATAAATAACCACACAATTGGATTGCATTTGGCGATCCGATTCTAAAACTATATAGTTGTTGACACTTATTTTCAGCCGTTTCGGAAATACGGGGGTTCCTAATTTGCCTCCATCGATTTTGTCTTTTAAGTGTCTCACCCCTTTAATAAATAGACCTTGTAAGCTTAACACCTTAATTTTTTTGAATTTAAAATTGAAAATGACGTCGTATCTGTCACTTTTTGATATCTGTCGGATTTGACTATAGCGTAGATCGCTTGCTAACGGGAAATTATGTCACTGTGAAAAAAATTAGGGTGGTCAGCTTAGAAGGTCTATTTATTAAAGGGGTGAGACACTTAAAAGACAAAATCGATGGAGGCAAATTAGGAACGCCCGTATTTCCGAAACGGCTGAAAATAAGTGTCAACAACTATATAGTTTTAGAATCGGATCGTCAAATGCAATTCAATCGTGTGGTTATTTATGGGGGTTGCCATTTAAGAAAATTCAAAATGGCGTCGTATCTGTCACTTTTTGACATCTGTCGGATCTGACTATAGCGTAGATCGCTTGCTCACGCGAAATAATGTCACTGTGAAAAAAATTAGGGTGTTCATAGCTTTGAAGGTCTATTTATTAAAGGGGTGAGACACTTAAAGGACAAAATTGATGGAGGCAAATTAGGAACGCCCGTATTTCCGAAACGGCTGAAAATAAGTGTCGACAACTATATAGTTTTAGAATCGGATCGCCAAATGCAATCCAATCGTGTGGTTATTTATGGGGGTTGCCATTTAAGAAAATTCAAAATGGCGTCTCATCTGTCAAATTTGTAAATCTATGTATTTTTTGACATTAAATTCGGCTTCCTTATCGAAAATCATTCAGAAATATGAAATTTGTTTTTTATGATAGTCAGCAGGAAAATCGCCAATCGGGTGAGACACTTAAAAAAATGTCCCTGTACTTGTACCAAATGAATTTTTACTGATTTACACTAATATTTAGAATTATTTTAATTTACCTCATCAAAAAACATATAACTCCTGAACGTAACATCTCCAAATTGAACCGATCTAGTTGAAAAACTACGCTCCATCTTTTCTTGTTGTAATAACCTAAAAAATATATTTTTTTATCAAAAGTGATTAAGGTGAAGTGGGGGTCAATGCCAAAATGGGGTAAATGTAACTATACATATTCGAGATGTTGTATTAGGTATTTAGTAGCACCTATAACATTTGCCTCTCATCTTTTACAGAACAAAAATGGCGCTCTGCTTAAAAAGTAAACGTGATTACCCAAAATATTCTGAAGCTGATGGCCAAATAGCCATGCAGGAGCATCGACCTGGCCGAATGAGCATTTATGAGACCTCCAAAACCTTCAACATACTAAATTGTAGATACATTATACAGGGTGTTTTTAATAAGTGTCCGATATTTCACAGGACAATTTCTCATTAATTTCTAAGATAAAAATTTCATGTAAGGATACCCTGTATAATGTATCTACCTTATCAAATTTTATTTTTATTTTTTTAGATCTCTGTCTCTCATTTCTAGAATTCATTATATATATATTTCTATTTCATGTCAAGAATTAGATTGAGTTATTGATTATTCTGCTTTAACCACTAATATTACTAGTAGATGTAAAAAATCGCATGTATTGCTTTCTCAGAAAAGAAAAATGCCATGGCAATTGCCAATGAACTTGTAACATTAACAAGGTACTCTTCAAAAGATTTTTATAGTTACCGGTTCTAAAAAATGTCGTGACATCATGGAAAGAAGGTATTGAGGTAGTCATAAGAAATGCTTATACAAATAATGTAAAATCACCACATATCGTAGAATTTGGTAACTTTGCTACTGAAACGGTATTACTGACTAGCGGAATTTTTAAAACTGATCAACAATATGGACTCAGCAGAAGTTATTGTGATACTGCAATTCAACTACCAGAGAGCTAATTCTTCACTTCGTACGTTCTTAAAAAGTTTTGTGTGACAAGCGTTCACAATAATCGAACGGTACGCTTGACTTCAGTCTGCGCATTACATTACCAACATATTTATAAGCAGTTTTTTTAAATACGCAAAATTGACAGAAAACGGTAAACTGCGTAATTACCCAGTGTTTTTTTTTATCTTCGAAGGTTAATAAGGATTTTATACAACTATATTTTTTTCTAGCGAAGTTAACCAATCATTTATAATGAAAGTTAACTTTTGCCTGTTTTATAATAACCATCCTTAAATGAAGCGTACCATATCCATAGCAATAATATACCTTTTAATAATTATTGAGCAACAATAAATTTATATTATTAGGTAAAAAATACATGTCAAGCGTCAGGTTTGTTGTTTTTTAAAGGTGCCACTGGTCTGGTCAATCAAGATTTCTGGTAAGTTGCATAACACTAAATTTGGTAATTATGCAATATACAGTTTTCTGTCAATTTTGCAAATTTTTAAAAACTGCTTATGCAAATATGCTGATAATGTGATGGCGATTAAGAATTCCGAGGCGAAAATTAGAGAAATTAGCGCTAACCATGTTTTAGATGAATTCACCTGAAGAAATTAAAACATCGTTAGCACTTTTTATTCAGATAATGAAATTTTTCAACCCTTACTTTTATACTTATTTTTGAAAAATCGAAGAAAATCAAAATTAAAAAAAAAATTTTTTTTTTAATTCGCCGATGGTTTGATGTTACCTAATACATAGCGTCCTAACAAGTTAGTACAAAAGTTTTAAAAAATGTTCAAAATTGACAAAAAAAGGTATATTGCATAATTACCATAAATTTCTTTTTTAAATACTACTTAGATTCTTGAATCTTTTTTGAAAGGGCCATAAAATGGGAACGCACGCACGCCAGACATACGGAATTCTATGAAGTTTAAAGATGGATTTATACACTATTCAGTTCAGTTCCGCCGCAGCGCACATAGCTGCAGTTCGCTGCAAGCGAATTTCTAATTTATAAACTTGGTCAACTTGCGGCAACCTTATTAGCGTGTTTTTTCTTTGTGGTTTTCAGTCTGCTTTGCTTTTAGATCATTCGGTGCGAGTGAAAAGATGTAGCAACACAATGTCTAGTATTTTTCTGTGAAATATTCTTATTCTGTAGCACAAGTCGACAAGTCCTAACTTCTAACCGGTAAAACTTATTTATATTCTATTTTGTATTTAGAATATCTCAACTTAATGGCAAACAAAAGCAAATGCTTTTGAAATTTTTAACCGGTGCTATCATGAATGTTTAAGGATTCTTTTAGGAGATAAGTATGGTGTTAGAACTGGCATCAATTGCCTAAATACAAATTTGTTTAGTTTAAACTATCTGGTGAAATCAGGATCCGATAATTTCTCCAGTGCACTTTTCCTAGCACCATGGATTATTATATGAAACCGATACCGATAGAAGTAGTAAAGAATAAGATGTCAGGTGCGCCTCAATTTGAAAAGAATAATTCCGAAACTCAATTATTTTCAACAAGGGCGACTTCCGCCATACTCGATATAACTAATAATGACGAGCAAGTAGCTGAAGAACCCAACAATAAGTATTGTACTTTTATTGATGCCATAATTAATAACTAAAATAATTCTGAGATTTATCTGCCTGAAATCCCAAACGATATAGTTTCATCAACTGAAAAGAAATGTGCAAACAAAGAAATATCGTTAAGCCAAATAAGAATGGCACAGGTCATTAAGAAAAGAGGACGGCCTTCTGGTGTCAATCTTACCGTAATAGGATTCAAGAAAAACCGTGCCAAAAATCAAAATAAGGGCAAAATAATAAACGCATAGGCAAGAAAGCAAAAAATGTACTATCCTATATTTGAGGAGATATAAAAACGCAGTTTTCAACCAAATTTTGTATATTAAATCAAAAAAAGTGTCCATATTTCTCTAAGAGACCTGAATATAATATTCAAGCAAAAGAACCAACATAAAGTCCCGGTCTCGATAAATTTAATATTTAAAAAAACTAATCGGCAACATGTTTCGCCTTTAAGGCATCATCAGACCTAAAAGAAGTAGTTTTTAAATGTTTTTTGTGTATCAGATAGGTTTACTAGGAGATTTGTTCACTTTTATGCGTGATAATTGACTTCTTTTTAGGTCTGATTATGCCTTAAAGGCGAAACATGTTACCGATTAGTTTTTTTAAATATTAAATTTATCGAGACCGGGACTTTGTGTTGGTTCTTTTGCTTGAATATTTCTCTATTAAGGCATAGATGGCGTTGGGTACATTAGACGGTGAAAAATCTGTTGGTTCTATGACTACAGGTCAAAACGTAGTATTTTGCATTTAAAATTAAGTTTAAATTGGTATGCTTTAATCAATACGCAGTTTTCCATGCTTATTGCTTCTGTACTGTAAGAAATTATCTGAGAATTACATTTTCTTTGCAAGGAATAATATGTATGAGACAACGAATAAAACAGAGCAAGACATAAAAATTTCTCACCTGTACGAGGACATTTCCTTTCTACCCGCTAATACTGTAATTGGGAGAATTAAAAAAATAACAAAGAAAAAGAACGAAATAGAAGAATACTAAAAGAATTTTGGGGAAGTTGGAATTGTTAATGTTTTAGAACTAGATTGGGACTTGTTAAAAAAGTTGACAGCATCTGCAAGGCAAAAAGAATAACATTAAAAAATCCACTAAAGGAAAACCAATTTCGATAAGGACAAGATCCGAACCATTTTATCGAAATTACATTTCAAATAATTTAACAAAATTAGGAAGTTACGAAAAAATTCAGTTACAAAAGATTCAGCTAAAAAAGTCAGTAAAGCAGAAGAAACATACAGATATTGAATCCCTTCTAAAAAAAATGCTATGGTGAAGAATGGAAACAAATGGAAAATCTGTGGTGGTACCGGGAAGTGTTAGCGGAAAATCAAAATGTCTCAGAAGCTTATAATATTGAATTAGAAGGAGAACACATTGAAAACCACTGCGGTTGTACCGAAGACGACGACAGGGCGCTTTATGCCCCCAATTTTTTTATGTTTTAAGAAGAAAATGTTTTCTTTTAATTTTAATATTCAACTGTTTTTTCAGAATCAGAATGTTATTAAAGTTATGTTCATTTTGTTATTAATTTGGTTTTATTAAATAGTATTTTCTCAGATTTGGTTCAAAATGCAGTATCCTTAAATTATACTTCAAGTTTTTAAAGAAAAATATTGCAATATTTTAAAGTTTGTTATGAATCGAAATTTCATCATTTGCATTTTGGCAATTTAGTTTTTTTTTTTAAATTAATTTTTAACCTTCAGTGAAGAAATGCCAATATCCCGATAATTACTTTTCGTTCAAAAGTACGTTTTGATTTGGAGCTCCTCATTTATTTTAAGTTTTTTTTTCTGTTTATTTTGTAAATTTTGTACAATGTTTAACAATTAAATTGTATATTTTTATTATCGGTAAGTCATAACGTTTTTTGGTACACCCTGTATAAAACTTTTCCCAACAAAAAAGTTGCGTTTCCACGACCCAGACAAACATTCCAAAATTAGGGAATTTGAACCAGTCATAAGCCTGGATAAAGTGTGAAGGAATGCAACGACGAGTTTCAGTACGCAACAACAATCGCAAAACACATAAATTCAATAATCTCAGAACCGGTTGCTTCGAGCGAAACCTACCACATAAATCCTTACTAACAAAATATGCATTGGAATAAGAATCTATTATTACAAATTTAATACACAAAGGTGCAAAAAAGTTACGAAGCCTTAGAGGTATGCGTGCCGCTGGTTGCGCCCTCTGCAAGGTACATGTAAACTGTTATTACACCTAGATTTCGCTTCCCAAAAAACCCTTTGCACAAATTTTGCTATTATTAAGATCAATATTTGAAAAAATGTTTTAAAAACTAATAACTGCGACGTCCTGTATTTTGGAAACTATCAACTTTTGGAGCTAAGGTAGGTTGGGCTAGATCGTGTATTTTAGCCTTAGGAATTTGTGCTAGCAATTTTTTCAGACTTCGTAGAGACACACCTGTATATGAAAACAATAAAACAAATTCAAGTTAAAATTAAAATAAAAGGTGAAGGCTTATTGTAATCAATATAAATAAAACAATAAAACATTTTGAAATCGAAATTGAATTGAGTAGGTATAAGGGCCAAATCGAGCCTAATTTCAATATTATTTATTTAGATAAAAATAGGCACAGCTCATAAATCTTTACCTAAACTAGGTATTAAATATTAACATTAAAATTATCCAGCAATCTTTTAATCGTATTATCTGCATAAGCTCTAATTTATGAATGTGTATCTATTGTTGACACAAAATAAAAAATATTTTATTGCGATTATAGATTATGGACTAAGTATATATCCAATAATTCCTGTATGCTTTATAATATTCTAATTATTTATGTCAAATGAAAAAACTTCAACGATTTTTGCAATTTGTTAGACATGATTTAGGGCGTTGTTTTCGATATAAGTCAATCAAAAATTATCTTGCATGCCATAATTACTGTATTTATAGTTAGTGTAAAATAGACAAATGCCAAAAAGTGATTAAATAAATGAATTTCAATTTTTTTAAAAGGAACGCGTTATACTGCGAATTTAGTTATGACATTTTTAATAAATACAATAATGAAAAAATTAAACTTTGGGTAAACAATATTAGTTACGTTTTCTTTTTTGCATGCAAGGTAGTTTTCTTTCCAAATTGATTTACATCGAAAACGATTCTTTAAATCTTGTCCAATTAGGACTAACTTGACTAACTTTTTTTCACAAAAAACGTTGAGGTTTTCAAAATTTGATATTAAAAAGATAAAAAATTCAATATAAAAAAGTTGTATATTTTATATTTATATAAAATAATATTATGTTCGATAATGCGTAGTTTTAAGATACAGGGTTACAGTTAGAACACACACAGGCATTATAGAAATTGATTCTTAAGATGACTAACTGAATTTCGGTGAAACCTTGGAAAATTGTGATTTATACCGGGTGTACACGAAAACATTGTACAGGGCACCACAACGTTATGTTAAAGGATATTTCATTTAAATTTAGGTTATTGTTATGTTTGACTGGGATCTTCATTTTTAGCTAAATCCCAAATGAACATCACTTCCGGTTTCACTGAAAATGACGTCGTATTTTTTTAAACACAACCTTTTTTATTCACAATCGAATTCTTCTTAAAATTACCTGCTCAATTACATACAACACGTTGACATTTATTTTCAAAATGGCGGTTATTTTCTTCAGATTTTAAAGAAATCGATTTATTTATTTATATGAAATAGATCTTTATTTCAACCCTACTTTACTGAATTTTTTAAATGGTGTGATCTACTTTTAATGATTTCATATCAAAGTCTATGAAATTCTTAATCATCTAGGACAATTTTGAAATCATATTACGTTTGCTCTAGTTTTAAATAAGGAAACTAAAGTAGTTGTTAATTATTTTAAAATTCAAACAAATGAAAATATGATTTCCAAAATGATTCTAGATCAATATATCTAAGACCTTTATATTAAATAATAAAAAGTAGAACCATTTTGAAAAACTGTGTAAGCTAGTATGGAAATTAAATTTTTTTTTAAATAAATAAATCGATGTCACCAAAAAATGAAGAAAATAATTTAAATGTCAGTGCTTAAGGAATTATAAAAGGGCTCAATTTAACAGATGTTGTCTTAACTTTTCCCAAGTCACTTGCATACGTTGTTTTATAGACGCCATTTTGTTTTTGTACAATGGCTCATTTTAAAAAGAATTTGACTGTGCAATAAAAAATACAGGTTATTTAAAATTAAAAACTTGACGTAATTGCGGGTGAAACCAGAAACACATAGCGTTTATTTGATTTTTGGCTAAAAATTAAGATCCCACTTAAACATAGCAATAAGCCAAATTTGAATAAAATATTTTTAGCATACCACTATCCTGCTCTCTACAATGATTTCCTTTACACCCGGTATAATGCTGATCAAATTTCTTATGGCACCAACCTGAACATATGAACAATTAGGGAGCTAGATACGGATAAAGTAAATACGATCAAGAGAAATTGCTGGAAATTATTTTCAAGTTTATTAAATGGCTACTAGTGAGCGCATACTAAATATAATTCAAAAAATAATTGTCACAGCTCAAATTTTGTTATAATAATGTTGTCATGCCCGAAGTAAAGACAACTGGTTTCGTGTGAAACGATTGAAAATAATGATTTAATCAGGCGCGTAACTACAGGGGGGCCGGCCCCCCCCTAGACGTCGCTAGGCCCCCCCCAGAAAAAGGCTGACTTTGTAAGCTCGCTACTCGCCTCGCAAATATAGCATCAATTTATAATTATAATCTATATAAATTATAATAAATAATATTGCCAAATATCACTCGACCATCATTTTTTTATTGGTTAAATTTTCCATTTTTCACTCAAATTTTTTTGGCAATACTCGTTGAACTTTGGGCTTGTCTATTCAAAAATTAAATCCCTCGAGCTTCGCTCTCGGGATCTAATCAGAATAATCATGTCCAAATTCAACTCGAAAAATTTCCAAAAAAAGTTTTCGTGCCAGCTGAAAAATCTAACCGATAAAAAAACGAGGTCTTGTGATATTACTGTTAATTATTGACCAAATTTGTTAATATTTGGGCGTGGTCCAAGAAAATTTCGCCTGCGGCGGGCTCTCCGCCGCCCCGCTTCTACACGAGCCGCCACTGCAAGTCACAATAACAGGCCCACCCTAGGCCACCCCCAGGTCAGAGGGCTAGTTACGCCACTGGATTTAATAACTCGATTCTCTGATCTTGTTTAGGGTTGTCGCGGTTTATAAAAAAACAACTTTAAAAAACAAGAAATACGATTGTATGGTCAGTTTGCAATCAACGAACTGAATGAGAACTCTCGAATTTGAATTGTTAAGGTTACACAAAGGCAAGCTTTTTCCATTAAGTTGCAATCTTTAAAAAATACCAAATCACTCTCTAAAAACAGTAAACTTCTTTCCGTAAATTGTTTTTTGGATTCGTTGGTAAAAAACTAGTATAAGGCGTATATTATTGGGACAAATCTTTTAACGCCATTAAACCAATTTTTAATTTAAGTTAATATTTGGTCTATACCCCGAAAATAAAATAATGTTGAGGGATAGATCTACAAGAATGACGTACTTAGAGGACAGTTAGTTAAGCTTGACTGGATATATAGTGTGGCCAGGTTTCTCAGCCTGTATTCGAATCAAATCAGTTTAAATAAGAGGTAGGTTGTTTTTAATATATTTTATATAACAATAAACTACGCAATTTGTCAAAAGTGGGATTTGCGCGTGAGTGCGTAATAAAAAAAATCGCATTTCTTTCGGTTCTCATAACTTTCCAAAAACTTTATTTTTACGTCGAGTTCGACCTAATATCGCGTACATAGCCTACGACAGTTTATGTTAGACACGCTTCAGTGATTCTAGTGACTAACAACGTGGCCAACAGAGAAATCCATTTAATTGACTTCGAATCCATGAACTAGGGATGCGCAAAATTTTTAAAACATCGATGTTGACATCGAATGATAACATCGATGTCTTTACAAATATCGACAAATATGTTTAAAATAAATTATACATATTAGTATAATAAATGCAAATATATTTATATTAAATTAAAATATAACCAATAAAAACAAAAGTAGAAATACGTTTGTCAATTTGAAAACGAAATAAGAAACTACCAAATATGCAAGAAAAAAACTGTAGTCTACTTAAAATGCAAGTAAAATCCATAAAATCGCAATAAACCATGGGCATTTCACTTACGAAAAAGAAACCTTTGAAGTATATAAAACCAGAATGATAAAAAGAGCGTGAAAACTATAAAGAAACTGGATTCAAAATATCGGTTCCAAATTTCACTAATATCGGGAAAAGGATATTTAAAAAAATGATAAAAAAACGATTTTTTTTTTTTAAAACTTTACCACCCTATATATGTACATCAAAAAAAGTCCGGATACATGTTCAAATGAACTTTTTCTCTAGAATATCATATGGAATCACTCCCTTAAGTTGCGTACCGTACTTCTAAACCACCCTGTATAGCTGATGGAATGTAAAATTATTTTCTATAAAATTTAGCCAACCAAAGCGTATTATTTTAACAAAAAATAAATATCTATTTAATATTTTTTAAATGTGAAACTAAAGCTTTTTAGGTATTTCAGCTGACAGTATTACCCAGAATTTTTTCGCCGTTGGCCTAGGAAGTTCTCGGAAGATATTATTATAAGTTCTTTGCAGTTTGCTTTACACTGACACCGCTGGCCGCACTTGTGCCAATTAAAGTAAGTTTTTTCAGCTGGAGGGTTACAATAAGTGAAAATTCAAAAATATACATATCTATTTAATATTACCTACTAAACAGTCGGGTGGGCCGAAAAAATTGTTTTTTAATTTTAATAAATGGCTAGTTGTCAAAAGTTGGAGCTAGTATTCAAAAGATCTCACACCAAATTTGGACCGGATTAAAAAAAATATAGCCGGGCCCCCAAAAAAAATATATATGTAGGTACCTATATATTTTTTTTATTTCAGGGCTAGTTAAAATCTTTTAGTATACGGTTTATGTAGTCTCCAAAAAATTTTTTGTTCATATATCTGTACGTTAGACTGGGCCCCTTTACGAACATTGAATTTTAGGTTTTTTGGTGCCGGCTAAAATTAAGAATACGCGTCCAGGCGATCGCCACCCGCACAAAGGTCAACGTTAGGACACGCATTTGAGTATCTATTAGGAGGTATCTACTTTGATGAAAGAAAGGATCAAACCATAGTCTTCGAAAACGGCCGCCGAATCATTAAAACCGAGGAACATATTGCCTTAATTAAGGAACCGGGTAGTTCCTATTTTGGGCATGTAGCCGTTAATCAATCCCGAGTCATAGATATTGACAATTGTTATTGGTTGCGATGGAACAAACATCAACACTGGCTGAAAAGGTGGGGTAATTCGACTAATAGAAACTCGAGCAAATAAATCATTACAATGGAGTATTTGCCTGTTACACGCTAATGAGCTTCCATTGCGACACTTGCAAAAAAATAAAGATAGACACACAAAAGGTCCTTATTCGTATTTCGGGCCGGTTGGATCCCTTCTTTCCCACTGTGAAGAAAGGCCTGTCGTAAATTTAAACCAATTAAAACTATTCTTCCTCCTGTAGAAGAACATGATCTAAGTACCTACAGCTCAAAAATATCTGTATAAGATAACTAAAGCCATTGGAGATGGAGTGGTGCCACAAAATTTGGCCGATAAAAGTCCAGGAAAAATGGGACACTCACGTTGGTTAACGATAGCCAACCGCATTCTTAGAGTATATGTAGCTACAAGCGATCCTCCGGAGAATTTAAAAATACTAGCAGGGTTTGTAATAAAAGAATATTCGCGTATGTGGTTTGAAATAAAAACTCTGCCACAGCTGGAAAATGGTGCAAGACATCTGTGGAAACTAATCCATGTTTCGAAAGAACTGCCAAATCATGTATTAGTAATTATCAATAAAGTGATCCAGGACAATGCTTATTTCGCGCACCCCGAAAATATTTCAATATCTATAACGGATACACGTCCACACATTAGGAAGCTAGCCGTTAGAATAATTATAAATGCCAGGAAATCTGATATACATAATCGCATTTTCAAAGTGCCCCAAGTAAATTTTGACGCAAAAGATTATATAGATCTTATAGATTGGTCGAACTAAACTGCAACAGAACCTCCCCTAGTACAGCATTTGTCTGACCAGGAATTGTGGGATATTGTTAAACAGGTTCCGAATTTTGACAAGTTTCCTTGTCATACTCAGGCGGTCGAGAGAGGTGTTAAAATTATCACCGAGGCTTCAACAAAAGTATGTGGTGAAAAATCCAGAGATGGCTTCATTCGAGCTAAACTTGACGCCAGAAAGGACTTGCCAAATTTCGAAAGTAAATGTCAATATTATGCTTTAAGACGTGAGTAACTAAAAGTACTGAGCAAAGGTGGGCGGGTGGGTGGAACTCAAAGTGTAGCAACTTCATCGTGGTAAGTTCTGGGTTGAGTGAATATTCGCAGTGTAAAATATATCGTACATTAATTCGATGTAATTATTGTTTAGTACAATATAAAGTAAGTAACTAATTTTGTGCCGAAGATTGTTTCAAGCTAAGAGCTGCACAGAAGTATGCACTTTTTCGACCACTAACTAAATTTCTTTGTTCCGGGGCCCGGTTAAAAATTTTTTAATCCGACTGAATTTTTTTTTGCAATATAAGGGTACCTATATCTATATGCTAAGCACTAGCCCCACTAAAAATTTTGAAAAAAAAAAGAAGAATTTTGGAGGCCCCAGGGGCCCGGCTAAAAAATATTTAATCCGGCCCAAAATTGGTATGGAGTATTGTGGCCATCATATACATATTTTTGCGTCTAGCCCGCTTTTTATATAAAAAAGAAATTTTCTTTTGCCTTTTTCGCTCCACCCTACTAAACAGTAAGTAGATTAAAATTTCTTTTTAATATTTAATTTACTAATTTGGTAATTGTGGATAAATCAATTTTATTTGTAATACTTTTTGAAATAAAATGTCAAGTTTCAATTGAAAAAAACATCGGAAAGAATATCGCAAAAAATATCGATGTTAACAAATTATCTTGGATAAAAAAACATCGATATAAACATCGAAAATCGAAACACAAAAATCGATGTTTTCAAAACATCGATACATCGTGCGCATCCCTACCATCAACCCACAATCTCATTTATCTGAAGAAAGTCCTAATGGTCGTTCAACAACTCCACCATTTCGACAACAAATTCTGTTTTTACAAGATAAGGGAAAGGTAATAAAGCAGAGCCAGAAGGTCAGTATCAACTCTATTAATTTTTCTTGGGAAAGTATTCCGGACTTCAATCCAGCAGAAAGTACGATATCCATAAATAAGTGGTATCGTCTTGTGGAAGAACAGGCCGACATTTCTAAATGGGATTATATAACCACAACTCGATTTGCGATACCAAAACTTCTAAGTCGCGAATGCACTCAAAGTAGGGCTTTATTATTTAAAGTTTAAGTTAAAATACAAATTTAGTTCAAAACTTCGTAGCAAAGTTAAATAAATTTCAATGCCTCAACTGAGGGAAACCCGATTAGGAAAAAGTGAACACTATAGGGCCTAGGATTAAAAATAAAGACATGAAACGAATGACGCTTGCAAATAATTATAAATTCTCCGAAGATTTATTGACTACTAAGGAGTTGTGATCTAAACACGCTGCGCAGACAACAAACCCGACCCAGTTATGAAATGGGCTTCTTACAGGTTAAACGTATCTGTTTTGCCAATAAACTCTTTTAGTATAATTTTCTACAGAACTAAACAAATTTCAATTTTTAATAATCTGAAGTACATTTCTTCTCAGCTTTATACATGAAAATGATATAATAACTTACCTACGTATCTCTTTAACTAACAGTTTAGGTTGCTTGAAAATTATGACAACAATAAAGCGAATAAAGCACCAAACTCCAAATACGATAGCGATCAGTTGTCTAAAATTTCTCCTGCGCCACTTTTAAAGAGAATCGTGCATAAAATAAATCTTGCAAGGATTAAAAATGAATTTTATGCCTGTGGCCTCTTTCTTGGAACGCCAATGCACTAGACTACAGGAAATGTTTGAGTAGAATAAGAAAGGCCGTGGAAATAGAGGAAACAGTTAACCTGGATAATATTGACGGTTCCCTAACTTTTCAACAATTTTGTGAAATTGTTGGGCCAGAAACCGTAAATAAATTAAATGCTGTTGAAAATATAAATAAAACTTTGGCAGACAATTACTGTGGTATCGCGTTAAATCTATGGACTACCTTAAGCAAAAGTAAAGTTATAGGAGAAGATATTTCTCTAACAATCCAAGATACGAATGAACATCCGAAAGAATCGCTGGCTAAAGTTTCAAAATACTTGTTATGTTCAGATGTTAGCATATGCTCATGTCTGATTAAAAAAATATAAACCCAGATGGTAAACGACTCATTTCAGTTTATTGATGCGACTACAAAAAGAAGTGGAAGAAAACTCTCATTTGAATTCGGAGAATTTTATTGTCGATATCAACGATATGCCAATAATTATGGATTATGGAACAGCAAATATTTCAAAAAATGTACTAATAATTAAAGAGAAAATAATTAGTCCGGAAGAGAGAGTCACCAGCAATTATAAATTTGAAGCTGAATTAAATGCCTTCGATACAATGATTGGTTCAGAAGTGACTAACAGAAGAAAAATATCTTCAATGCCACACAGTATTATTCTTCTTGTAAATTCAAAATATAATTTTCCTCTGTTTACCAAATATTATTGTAGGTAAATAATAGAGGAAAGCGGGGGAATACCGTCACACGGGGCAATATCGCCATCTCGGTTTTAGACTGATGTCTGGCTCAAGAAAATTGATTATAAGAATAGAAACTGTAAGCATTTAAATCAAACGAACCACCATTGGCGCTGACGTTTAAGTGGGAGAATGCTAAGACGTTCGATTCAAGTGGTCATCAGTGTGCGTTTTGATGCAGTTGGTGTATGTTACGTATTTGTGTGAAATGTTCTAACTTGTTTGATCACGCAATTAAGAGGTAGGTACCAAAATAACACACTTTATCATATGATATCATATTTTCTGCGATTGATTATGTTTTTAAAAGGTATGTGCATGCCGACAAACTAATCCGTCATATTAGTGACAATCATTTCCTATTTCTTTATTTCATAACGACATTTGGAGTAATATCGCCATTAGTGACCGGGGTAATTTCGCCAAGGCGATATTAGCCCGGCAAATATTTTTTGCCTTACATATTAATTATACCTTTTTAGATCGTTGTTACGATGCCAAGAAACCGCAAACGAACAACTGAAAGAGCCAAATGGACCTTGGAAGAACAAATTACAATTTTAGGAGAATAGGCATGTTTAAGATTTTTAATTTAAAAACTTTCCCAATACACGCCTCAAACGAGATTTTCCCAATACCAATGGTAAATTCTCAAATACAACAATAGCTTACGATAAATTCAGGGTGGAACTACCTAAAGAATGCTCATTATTTGGATCCTTTAATGTAAACACAATAGACTTTAGGGGTGATGTTTAAATTGTTCTTGTTGTTCCGGTATCCCCTTTGCATATTTATTGAGCATTTATTACTTCGCGCCATTTAAATATAGACTATAGAATATGTAAAGAAAATTGACAGAAGATAAAAAAAATCAATAATGTCTAGCAAAATACATAGAGGGAAAAAAGTTTTAAGTATGAAAAAATACGAAAATAAATCAATGAAAAAACTTGGAGAGTCATGAAAAGAAATTAGATTAAAAAAGAAATATTTAACTACTGTAACTAATAATACGCCGCCGGGTTCAGATTCTGAAACAAGTTTATTTAAGGCCTATGAAACTGAGGCCACGATTGATGTTTAAGACAATAGCCAGCCCCATGACATCTTACGCCACCTCCAGTGAAAAAGCAATAATATCAGAAAGGTTTAAACAAAAATAGAAATATTGAGAACTTAAAAAAAGTAAAGAACTTATAAAAAATCAAACCGCGAGAAACAAAAATATAAAAGAAAACTGTCCAGAAAAGACAGTAAAGAAAATAATATTCTTAGTGCTTAAACTGTTACCACAATATCTCTTGTTAAGGTTAATTTAGGTTAAGGTTGTTAAGGGTGATACATTATTAATGAATCATTGTTATATTGATATGCTGGAACCACACTAACGGCTAATGTCGTTAATTGTCGCCTTATTATACATTCGGTTAAATAAAAGTGTGATCCGTCCATATGGATAAAATACGATAGTGAACATTACTTAACTTATAAGTACATTACTCTACCTTAAGAAATTCTAACAATTAACCTGTAGGCAATGAATTATAGCAATTTTTTGACGATCCCAAAAACCAACCTAGCTCACCAGATGATCGACAAAAACATATCACTTTCTGGTAATTATAGAAGTTGGCCTGGTTTATATTAAAAAATATTCTGAAATATTTCAATGAAATTTATTTATACCTGGCTTAATGATATCTAGTAATAAAACAAGCATAATTATATTTATTCTGCCTTCTGCGTACTTAAAAGCACACGTACGCTCGCGCATCGTGCGCTTGCGTGCGACGCACGGTTGCTATCTGGGCATTTAAATCTAAAAATATTTAAAACACTTAAGGAAAACAATAATTTTCGATTTTCACTATATTTTAATAATTAATTATTAGAAGAATCACATAATTTTGATGATGAATATACAATTTTACATGTAGAAAACAAAGGTCGAAAATTAAATACCCTAGAGACATTAGAAAGAAATAAACTTAAAAATTCCAACATATTACTGAACGATCAATTAGATTTAAATAGATCACCATTATTAAATTTGTATACATGTATTTTCCCATAATAATTTAGCAGGTAGTTTAAGCTTTATTCTCATTACCCTAATATTGGTAATTTTAGTATTAAAGTACTCACATCTGAAGAAGGTACAGTGTACCGAAACAGCTGTTATGTGTTTATTTATTAAAATATAGTGAAAATCGAAAATTATTGTTTTCCTTAAGTGTTTTGAACATGGATTTTCATCAAGTAAAGGCCTCATCAATCATGTTTCTAAAAATATTTTGTTACCTATTCTTTTTAACCACCCAAAAAAATTATAGGAATATATTTCTGTATAATATACTCGATATTAAATTAATTATAAACGAATAAGATTAGCAACGTAATGTAGTAATTATTTGAACTTACCTTTCCACGTCATCGACCACTACATTATATTTTAAACCATTTATTGTTAAATTTCTTTCAAAATTCCATTGATCATTTGGAGCTACCATAATATCATTAGGATCACCTAGATATCGTCCTTCTCGCCAGAAGTCAAACTTTCCTTTTTTGCTCATCTCATGCAATAACTCTGATTGATTGTAAGTCTCTGCTGTTATTTCATATACTTTATAACTAAAATGATAAAATATAAAGATGAAATTATCAAGACGAACTAGTTTCTTACACATCGCGTGAATACATTAATAAATATATTTGAATATGCCGTGCGTTTTTTGTTGAGACCTCGTCTACCTTAACGATAGAAAGATGACACTTGAAGCACATAAAATGTAGGTTCTCAGGTGTGGCAAAAGTTTACCGTTGTCTCTCCACCTCAGAGCAGATAGAGGCAACGTACTTTCATTTTCACAAACTAATTTGTAACTTGGTGCAATAAGTGTGTACAAAATAGTTTCAATTTGTCAGTTTAAACTACAGAGAAACGTATTCAGATCATCCTTAACTCCATCAAAGGAATGTCGGTTCAAGAAGTTTCATCATAAATTTGTAACTAGTACTAGAACTTAAATTAAACATTGACATGGACTGATGACACGCGGTAAACGAGGCGATATCACGCGTTGCGGTTACGCGACACGAGGTCTTGTTACAAGCCTGGATGCACCTATAGATTTTATATCGTCACCTTAGAGTTACATTGTTGTATGTCGCATTTTTCTCGATTTTGAGTTTTTAGTATTAAATAGTTGTATGTGCATTGGACCGTGGCACACTGGTTCGCTTCCATATAAAGTTTTGGCCGAATCGTAATATACCGATAACATTTATTTTGCAAAATATGATACAAATATTTTAAAATATATATTTTAAAAACATAAAAGTTCTGTTTAAAAAATATACTTCGTACTTTCGCACTTTTAGAGCTTTTACTACATACAAACATTTAAGAAAGCTTATAATTTTTTGTTTATCAAAAACGAATAAACTACACGTTTAAACGTTTTCGAAATAATTTCAAAAGATGCATATTATACTTAGGCCATACTGCACGTATACTTCTTTAGATTTGTATCAGTATTTAACGAATAAAATTTAAAACAAATAATTTACAAATTTAAAAATTTCAAAATATATCGTATTTTTGCAATATACTTTTATCTATACAGCTAAATTAATGTCATCCAAGCTGACCCAAGTTATTGTTTATAGCTTAAAGTAAGCCTCCCTATGTTCTTCTTCAGAATCTTGCAAAATTAGCTGCTACTATTTGCAATTCAGCTAGTAGGTAATATATAAGTTGGCCTTGGAAACATAATTTGTTTACTTTTGATGTGTCGCGTCAGGATTTGTTAAATATAAATGTTTTAAAAGTGTTTTGGTATTAGTTTTGTTAGTACTCTTAAATTATCTTTAAAAATGCAAGTTAAACGAAGAATATTGTGCGACATTTTAGTAGAAAATAAAGGAAATGAGACACTGGTTTTTAATTACGTACTAGAAAAATATAATTTTTCCGGTAAGAGTGAAAAACTTGCGTTTGATGGATTAAGGCGCTACTTTCTACCGCAATTTCGCGAAAAATGGAAATCGTCGAGTCGTAGTAAAAGTTTTTTTTTACAAAAAATATGCTTCCTGGCTCGAGGGCTCACTTACGCTGTTTAACGGACAAGGAGGGAGGCCAAATAAGACTCTAGAAAACTGCTCCAATCGCTCAAAACGAAGAAAAGTGTCGTCTTTAAGTAAACTTACCAATCTATCTGTCAGCGAATTACACCATCTTTTAGTATCAGTATTAAAGTCAGCAGGTAAAAAAAAAGAAGCTGAATTAATTAATGACATTTTGGAAATGGTGCACAAAGATATAAAAAAATAACATATGATGACATTCCGGATTTGTTTACAAAAGAAGAAGCCCTGGCGCTAATAACCGATACAAAACTTACAAAATATCAATACGAACATTTGCGAAATCAGTGTAAGCTTAAAAACTACCACATGTTTCCCCGATATGCTTCTATTTTAGCAGCGAAAAAGAAATGCTATCCGAGCAAAACTGTTATATCTGAGAGTGGAGTAGATGTAGAACTACAGTCTCTGTTGGACCAAACTGTTAGACGAATTTTATTAGTTCCAGATATAAAAGGTAATATAGTGACAGCACCAGAGGTGTTAAGGTTAGTACTGAAATCGAAATGGGGATGCGATGGTTCATCTGGACAAAGTATTTACAAACAAAATTTCTTCGATCCAAATTTAACCGACGAGTCTGTTTTTATGTCATCCCTCGTTCCAATTCAATTAACTGACATTTTGGATTCCACAAATATTTTTTGGAAGAATGAGCGACCATCATTCACGAATTACTGCCGACCTATTTCGTTCCATTTTGCTAAAGAAACAAAATCATACGTTACTGATTTTGTTAAGTCCATAAATGACCAAATATCTGAATTGGTAGATACTAAAATTGAATTTCCTGGTAAAACGGTATACGTAAAGCATAATCTGTTTTTAACAATGATTGATGGAAAGGTGTGCCAGATTCTAACAGGTACAGCATATAAATACGGTTTGTCACCTCTTCATGCGGTAATACGATTCATGGAATGTGTGCTTCATGTTTCTTACCGTTTGGGATTTATGAAATGGGCGGCCAAATCATCGAACGAAAAAGAACTTCTAAAATCGACAAAATTTAAAATTCAATCTGAACTGAAGGAAAAACTTGGAATACTTGTTGATATGCCAAAACAAGGTAGTGGCACATCAAATGATGGCAATACGGCTAGAAGATTTTTTAAAAATTTTGAAATGGTATCGGAAATATCTGGGTTTAACCTAGAATTACTTAGACGTTTTGCAGTTATTTTGCAAGTTATTAATACCCGATCCGCTGTCAATGAGACAAATTTTGAAAAGTACACTTACGAAACTGCCAACATTTTCATTCAGAATTATCAATGGTATTATATGCCATCATCATTACATAAAGTTTTAATACACGGGGGCCAAATTATAAAGTCCATCAGCCTTCCAATAGGCCAGTTAAGTGAGGAAGCAGCAGAGTCCAGAAATAAGGACTTTAAAAGATTTAGGCAGTCTCATTCTCGAAAGTTTTCGCGCGTTTCAACAAACGAGGATGTTATACATGCATTACTCATTTCTTCTGATCCGTTAATATCAAGCTTAAGGCATAAATGGCAGAACAAAAATAGTGAAACAGAATTGTACAGTGATTCTATAAACCTTTTAAATTAATTTTAAAATGGACCAATATTTCTGTTAGTCTGCAGTTCAAATTTCTATCTACTTATTAGCTTAAGAATTATGGATTTATATAACAAATACACACAGTCAAATTTATTATTATATTTATTATATATTATTTTTCGTTTTGCCAGACCCGTCCCCAGATGCGCGTCGCTTTTATTTATAGGTTATCATATAAATATTAGTAACATTTATATGATTACATGAAACATTTTAGTCTCTAAACTGCTGCCACATTTAAATATATTGGCAACACTGCAATGATAGTTGACCTAAAATGTTGTATATTTTTTTATTTTTAAATGGATTTAAGTAATATGGGTAAACCTATTTTACTTTTGTTTTTTTTTTTTAATAGAAACATTTACAATAAACTTTTGTTTCTAATAAGACATTTTTTCGGGCACCCCTGTATACTACCAATAATTGTAACATACCAAAATATTAATGGATGCCCTAAAATTACTAAAAAATATAAACTGATTCATTACTTTTGACTAATATTATATAAAATAAAGGTTTTGGCCACATACGTTCATAAGAGCTAACCAGTGTGCGTGGTCCTACAGAGTTTCAAAATTCTAACTCACATCCTTAAACGTATGCAACCAGAAATACATAGTTGTATCGAAATTATCAGAATTACAAAGTGGTATGTTAATGTTATTAATA
Organism: Polydrusus tereticollis; assembly: GCA_963920685.1. Lineage (NCBI taxonomy): Eukaryota > Metazoa > Arthropoda > Insecta > Coleoptera > Curculionidae > Polydrusus > Polydrusus tereticollis. Next base: position 81,261,911 of record OY987330.1, on the reverse strand, counting down.
ATTAATGTTAATATATGACACATACCACTTTGTAACAGCAAAAAATGAAAAATATATTAATAGGATAAAATACAATTTTGTTATTCTCAAACCATACCTTCCGCATATCGTGTCGAAAAATAAACATTGTGAAATTAATGGACTAAAAATACAATAATAAGCATTGTGCCGCTGTAAATAAGCTGCGATAAGAGTTAAAGATATATTCTGTAAAGTTTTAAGTAAGTATTAAGAAGATCTAGAGGATATATCATTGGAAATAAAAAGAGTGAGGTTAGGTTAAATTTATTTATAATAAAGTTTTGTACTTAAAGTTTATTTTAATATTTTAGAGACGAGATCTTGGGTGATATGGATAGCCATTCAAGCGATTCTGAATCTGATAACGAACCACTCGCTAATTTAAGGTAATAATGCTTGTTAATATATATTAATTTTGGGTTTATAATGTATGCATTTTGTTACGTTTTAGGACCAACATTAACAAAAATTAGGCTGCTGCAGCTGCAAGAAGCCTAAAAAACCACCCAGAAATTTTCAATGGGTATGATGGATATGATTCAGACATAGACAAAGAATATTTACCACCAGAAGACACGTCTGAGAGCGAATCTTCCGATGAGTCCTCCCAAGATAATGCAGTTGAACTTGCCCAAACTACCTTGCCTAGTGATGCGGATGCACACGTTTGTGCTGATAATGCAGTCGAACTTGCCCAAACTACATTGCCTAAATCATTGAAATGAAAGAGAGTAAGAAAACCAAATACTTGGAAATGTAATGTTAGAAAAAGTGCCAACAATGCTGGTAAAGAATATGTCTCAATTAGAAATAAAGTAGTTCCTGAGAAACGTATAGAGACACTGAAAGACAGCAGGAATAATAAAATTGTTTATTTAAGTGCCAAACTAAAATCACTGAAAATGAAAGAAAACACAATTTTTGATGGATATTATACTTTAAACGACCACGCAAAAAGGCTTTTATATTGTCTACAACAAAAAAGTTTCAGGTTGACCGTCACAGAAAAAACACAACTGATGCCAACAGTAGGAGAAAGTTCTCATTTGCGTATTATTTTCAAATTGGAAGTAATGAAATTCAAGTATGCAAAGTATTTTATCTGGGAACTCTAGCTATCAGTCAAACTCCAGAATATACTGTCCATTCCAAAAAGTGCATTTCAAATATACCCCACACACCGAAGGTTGGGAAGCATATTAAACATAGAATACCGGATGAAGACGTCAATTTCGTAAAAGAACACATAGAATCTTTCCCCAAGATTGAATCGCACTACTGTAGGGCAAATACACAAAGGGAGTACCTAGATCGTACACTCAGTATAAAGAAAATGTACAGTCTCTACGTTGAATTTTGTAACGATGCCCAAAAGAAACCTGTAAAAGGGTCTTTTTATAGACAAATTTTTTCTACACACTATAATTTATACTTTTATGTTCCAAAAAAAGACAGGTGTGACGTCTGTAAATAGGTAAAATTAAAAAAAAAGGAGAATACGCTAACTACAGAAAAGACTGAAGAATATGAGAACCACATAAAAGAAAAACTGCAACGAAAAATGAAAAAGCAAAAGATAGAGAAAACAACGAATGCCCGTTTTTGGTTTTTGACTTGCAAAATGTTCTGCCGTGTCCCAAAGCAGAAATTAGTAACTACTATTACAGAAGCAAACTTAATTTATATAATTTAACGGCTATATTGTCAACTACAAAACAAGTCTACTGTTCTGAGTGGCACGAAATGTTAATGGGTAGAGCTGGCCATTGTTAGTGCTTTGGTTAAAATTTTGGAAGCTGTTTTTGCTGACAATAAAACTTAATTCTCTGGAGCGATAGTTGCGTACCACAAAATCGCAATTCTCTTATATATTTAGCTTATTATATTAGCATATTTTTTATAACTGAACCCTTCAATCGAGAGTATAACTGCAATTCTCAACTCCAGGACATTTATGTGTTCAGGAGATAGATTCCGTCCATAGCTGCATTGAGAGAGTTCTAGACAAAGTTGAATATTTTTCACCAGTATCGCTCTTAAGAATTCTTTTAAAGATTAATTCTGCTCGGCCTTACAAGATTATACAGATGCGTGCAGAAAACTTCAAAGATTATAAATCATTTACTACTGCTTTTAATTATAAAGTTCTACCTTTTTCAAAAGTAAAAGCTCTTAAATTTACAACTTGTTTTACGGAGGTAGAGTATGAAGAATCACATCAATCACTAAATTGGAAAAAAGTTTCAATCAGACCATTACAAAGAACCAGATAACTTGTAATAATGAAATCTCCGAAAGTTTCAAATGAAAAGAAAACTTTATCTGCAGAAAAATTTAAAGCAATAAAAAGTATGTACCCATGGATGCCGCAAGTAGATAAAGAATACTTTGAGCCATTTTATCAAAATAATCATTACTGCGTTAAAGTAATAATATAATATACTTAAAACAAGTTTTTCGTATACATTATACCCCTTTTCAAATAGTTTTACTTAGTAAGTAGTCAGTAGTTTTGCATATTTTTGTACTCATCCTATATCATTTAATAAAAAAGTATATTTTAACAGAGTTGTATGTGACCAATTTTTTGAAATTCTTGTGTTTTGTGAGGTAACAAAGTTGTATGTGTTTTTATCAGTGCCAAAAAAACAAAAATCTAAGATTTTTTTTATACATTTTTATACGAAATCTGGATAACAAGTATGTCAACTTTAATAATTAATAATTACTTTAACATTTCTTGCAATGGTAGATGTGTGGCAGATATGCAAAATTTCTTTTTGCTATAACTCAAAACTATCATTAATATACATACAACAGTATAACTCTAAGATGAAGATATGCCTTCTATAAATTCAGAAAATATATTTTTTTTTATTAAAAAAATAGTTATTGTACTGCTCTCATTTTAAAATTCTGATTTTTACCTGCTACATGTGTGCAAAAGTGCAAAAAACCCCGAAAGTGTTTCCCCATTTTTAAAGGCAAAAAACACGACGCCAGCAAAATTAGTAAATTGAAAAACCACCAACAGAGTCGCTATGAGGGTGCCAGTATAGGCGTGCGTAATATTTTTTTAAAGTTATTATAGTCTTGAATTGCGTAAAATATAAAAACAAATACCTACTGATTTATTGGCAATTACTGCCTTGGCTTAACTATAAATAACTTTACCTTTTATATATTTATTCATTTTACAAACATCAACGTTTAAATATAATTCATTATAAATTAAATATAATAATTTTAAACTCCGGCAATGCCTGTAAAATTTTTGAAGGTGTTAAGCTGTGCATTGTATCCCCCACTAATTTAATATCATATACGATAAAAAGAGACAAAACCATTAGTAAGGGACAGAAATCACAGTTGATTGCTTAATTTCGGCGTAAGTTGCCAAATTTACCAAAACATATTATCCTCGCCGCTTTGTGAATATAATAAATTGTATTGGTCGATTATAATTTGCAATATTTAAATAGGTACTTCTCCAAAATTCCGTGATAAGATTGTATGCGAAACACGCAAGCAACATTCATGAAGGAGGACGACCATTATTTAAGTGCTTGTGATGATTATGTCGTTGATGAAAGCTATGCACCAAATGACCGTAGAAAGTTTATAAAATAAAATTCCTATGATAATGTGCAAGGTTATGTTTAGTTCAATTTAGGTTATTAAGAGTCATCCTAAAGCCACGGTGTATTTTGTAATTTTTGTGCACCAACTTAAGTGATTATTTATTTATAGTATTCTTCTAAAGAGATCTTAATCTAAATGTCTAAATCGTAAAATTGAAATCAAGTTTGCTTTGACTTATTTTTTTATTTACGAGTAGGGGAGAGTGGGGCAAGTTCGACAGGCGGGGCAACTTCGTCAATGAGCCCGGCTCTGATTCCTTAGCCTTGGGAAATACCCAACCAAGCTCGACTGGCGCGCCGAATGAACGGTCAGTTGTGCTCTAACTTTCAACGAGGTGGTTGCAACATTTGGGCGCAAAACGTAAAAAGCGAGTTATTTACAATATCGATCTAAGAATTGACTAGTATTGTTATCAAGTTTTGATCAGATAGGACAGTGTGCTTTATATGTTAATGTTTACCCTGTAACTTTATCAATTTCTTTTGACAGTACGACTTAGTAGGCGGTAAGTGTGACACCTATATAATATTATGTAACATTTTTTTATATTCCGCACAGGTGGGGCAACTTTGTCAAATGTCCAGTGGGGCAAATTCGACGCTGTCGAACTTGCCCCACTTGCGTTTAGTTTTAATATTTTGTTTTCAGGTTGTAAATATGGTACGAAATTATAAAAAAAACGACAATCTACATATGAAGAAAAGCAGCTGCAAAGTGCTGTAGCAGAAGCAAAAGAGTCCGAAATGAATCTTAGTGCAATTGCAAGAAAATTCGGCGTTCCACGAAATACAATTCGCTTTTGGTTGAACGAAGAAGACGTGCCAGATGAACACCAAAAAGGACGATACAAACCGGTTTTTAATAAAGAACAAAGACAGGAATTGAGAAATCACATAGTGAATTTGCAAAAGATGTTTTATGGTATATCCTCGACTGATCTAAGGCGGCTAACCTTTCAGTACTCAGAAAAAAATAGCCTGTCTCATCCGTTTAACAAAGTTAAAAAAATAGCTGGCAAGGACTGGCTTATTTCATTTAACAGAACAGAACATCTATCACTGAGGACTCCGGAAGCAACCAGCATGGCCCGAGTAGCAGGCTTTACGAGGGAGAAAGTTAAACGATTTTTTTCTATTCTGGAATGAATACGAATAAATATAAATTTCCGTCGTCAAGGATTTTTAACATAGATGAAACGGGATTATCCGTAGTTCAGAAACCATGTAAAATAGTGGCAGAAAAGGGCGTCAAACAAATCGGCCGGATAACGTCTGCAGAAAGAGGAAAAAATATTACAATGATAGGCACCATAAGTGCATCAGGAACATTTATTCCTCCATTTATTATATATCCTAGGTGAGGATGAATCCTCAGTTAACAGTGGGAGCGTTTCCGAATACTGCAGCTTACTGCAATCCCTCAGGCTGGAGTGATCGAGAGTTATTTCTTAAATTCTTAAACCATTTTGTTAAATGTGTTTTTCCGTCTAAAGAAAGACCTGTGTTATTGTTATTGGACGGACACGGTAGCCACAAAACTCTTGATGCAATAAACTATTGTCGGGATAATGGCATAGTTATGATCACTTTTCCTCCCCACACAAGTAACAAATTACCTCTTGATGTGGGGGTGTTCGGACCTTTTAAGTGCTACCTTTCGTCGGAGATGGATAGATTTATGACAAATCATCCCGGAGAAAGAATTAGCGATTACGTTATGGGACCTATGATTAAAGAGGCATTTATAAAAAGTTTTACACCAACAAACATTTTGAAAAGTTTTGAAAAATCAGGCATATTTCCTTTTAATGACGACGTGTTTGGTGATCACGAATTTTTAGGTGGCACTGCTGTAATTGGTCTCCAGCCGCAGCCGATTCTTATTTAGAAGTTAATCTACAGGAACCAATGCCTGAGATGGACGCCAACATAGACGATGCGGATGCGTTAAAAATTAGAGATATTGCAGTTAACAATAAAGAATCTATTGACCCCATCACGGATATCAATATTGCAGTTAACAATAAAGAATCTATTGACCCCATCACGGATATCAAAATTGGAACTAATCTCTTTTTAAATCCACAACCAGGGACTTCAAAGTCGACATGTGGGTATAAAGAGCATCAAATAGCAGAACATGAAAAAACATCTTTTAGCGAGATATCCCCGTTACCGAAACCGAAAGATTTTATTCCGATGAAAAGGAAAAGAAAGCAAGAAAGATTGGAGGAACTTACATCTTCGCCATATAAATCCGACCTTGAAATGAAATTAAGTTCCCCAAAAGAAAAAAAAAGCTGTAACAAGAAATTTAATAAATCAAAAAATACCTAAAAAGAAAAAGCAAATAGGAAGAAAAACTGCTAAATGTAAGACCATAGAAGAAGGTAAAGAATAAACATTTTGCACCTATTGTTATGAGAAATACGGAACGACGGAGAAGAACTGGATACATTGTTATCAGTGTCAGCAATGGTCTCATGAACAATGTACGGATTTTAAAGAAGCACGATCATCTACTTTTTGTTGTGACATGTGCAGAAATTAAATTTAAGTTTTCGTTAAAATTTCTGTCCAACTTGCCCCACGGATGGGGGCAAGTTCGCCAATTAACATTATAATATTAAAATATTTTTTTTTTGTATTTTTTTTTCTTTTTCCTTTATGTGCCTACAGTAATTTGATTCCGAAATGTTTGTTCTATGCTCAAGTAACGCTTTATTTCTTTTTTTCAAAAGCAATTATTTTTTAAGCCCTAAAAAAGCCTAACATGTCGAAGTTGCCCCACTCTCCCCTATGTATTTTTTTTCGAATATTTATATGTAGTAGATATTTACACTAATAGGGGGGCAAACTAAGAAGTAGCTGACATAACTGACTTAAGGCAAGTCATGCCCAATCCTTAGACGTATTTCGCCGTATTACAGCTCATCGGCAAGGCTAGATCATGACGAAAAGGAAAGAGACCTTGCCGCGCATTTCAACACATAATATATAGATACATAATATGAGAGATGTTTTAAGTGGCGACATCTCGCGGCAGTCGAGCTATTCACCTTCCCCAATCTTTGGACGCGTTTCGCCGTATTACGGGTCATCGGCAAGGCTATAGGGATAAACTTCTTTAAGTCTTTGATATCGCGTTTTCGGTTTTATGTCCATAATGGTGGTAATGCTCTTCTAACTACTACAATATAAGTTTAGAAGGTGTTGAAAAATAAATGCAACAATAAACAATGTGTGTAAAATGCCTTGGAAAACAACTAATGCTGTTATTATTATGATATTCTTGGCATTGCTTGGCTTCATTAGTAATAATAATTTTAAAACTTTTAACACGGTGACTTTTTTCGAACCACCCTACACGACAGTAGTAGGGGAGCCCGGGGCTGGTTGACGCACCACTTGGCAACGTCGCCGACCGATTTGTCTTAAAGCCGCCATAAAAAACCACTTTCGAACGTTTGTTTCAGTTTGATTGCATCAGTGGTGTTGTGTACAGTGCGGTTTGTTGTTTTTTGGCAGTGGTAAGTAATTTTTTATTTTTTTACAGTTTTTGTTCTAGAAACTTTATTTTTAAAGATAATTGAGATCGGTTTTTTGCTAAATAAAGCTTCAACCGTCCCAAACAAGAACTGTTAATCAGATTTTCTAAGAATAAAATAGTATAGGTGCAGTTGCATCACACATACAAAAACGTGGTCAGGGGCTGGTTGACGCACCCAACAAGGGGCTGGTTGGCACATGCGTCAACCAACCCCAAGTTTAAAATAAAATATTTTAATTTTTTTTATATTTTAGCGAGATGCGTTTTCGTAAACGAACATCAGGGGTACCACTCCACCAGATATCATGCTAAGGGCCGTTAGAGAGGTTAAAATAAACAAAAAACCCATTAGGGCAACTGCAAAAGACTTTGAGATCCCGGGGGCAACTTTGAGACGTTTTTGCAAAAAATTTACTGAGGAAGAAATTAATGGCGATGCCCCAATAACGACAAAAGTTGGATATTACAGAAATCGCCAGGTATATTATATTTTAAATTATCTTTAAAAATATTAAAGATTCAAAAAAGTCTTACGTCTTTTATAATTATTATCTTCTTATTTTTAGGTGTTCACAGATCAACAAGAAAATCTTTTGGAGGAATACCTTAAAACGGCAAGCGACATATATTTTGGATTGTCTGTCAGAGAAGTAAGAAAATTCGCGTATGATTATGCCACTGCTTTGCGCATTAAATACCCTGAATCCTGGAATGAGACAAAAATGGCTGGAGAGGATTGGTTTACATACTACATGAAACGACATCGTGCTCTTTCGGTAAGAACTCCAGAAGCAACCAGCTTAGCTCGCGCTTCTAGTTTTAACAGAGAAAATGTTTCAATGTTCTTTGACAACTTACAAACGGTCCTCAACCGCCTAAAATTAGAAGCAGCACAAATATGGAACATGGATGAAACTGGGATTACGACCGTGCAAAAGCCTAACCGAATTGTTGCCAGGCGTGGATATAAGCAGGTGGGACGCGTAACCTCCCAGGAACGCGGCACCTTAGTTACTATGGCTTTGGCGGTATCTGCAACGGGAAATTCTGTCCCGCCGTTCTTTGTCTTCCCAAGGGTTAACTACAGAGAACATTTTGCCGCTAATGGCCCTCCTGGAGCAGTTGGAACCGCAAATCCTTCAGGTTGGATGAAAAAAGAGCACTTTTTGGAGTTTTCTAAGCATTTTGTCAAGCACGTTGGTTGTTCTAAAGAGAGACCGGTACTACTTTTGCTGGACAATCATGATTCGCATTTATCTGTAGCTGCCCTTGATTATTTAAAAAGTAAAGGTGTAACGGCGTTGTCATTTCCAGCCCATTGCTCACATAAGCTCCAGCCTCTCGATCGGTCTGTCTATGGGCCATTAAAACATTACGTTAATTCAGTCAGTGACCCCTGGATCACTAGCAATCCCGGACGCACGATGTTAATATACGATGTCCCATTAATAGTTCGAAACTCACTGCCACTGGCAGCAACACCGAAAAATATTATGGCGGGATTTAAGGTGTCTGGAATCAGCCCTTTCAATAGAGACGTTTTTGACGATCAAGAGTTTTTACCAGGATATGCAACTGACCGTCCCGATCCCGCAGAAACTAATGCTGACAAGGACGTGGTTCCAGTTCAGCCAAACTCGAATTTAAAACCACGACCGGGGTGTTCACAGGAACCTGATGATATTAACCAATCTGATAAGGCCCAGCCAGGATGCTCCAAGGATATAGTGTCAGCAAAAAGTCCACTGCCTGAGAAAGAAAATGAGGTTTCAACAAACAGTTCTATTGAAGAAAGAAATGAGAGCTCGCCTCCTACTGTAAGTCCATTTCAATAAAAACCGCTACCAAAAGCCGGACCTAGAAAGCAGGACGCTAAACCTAATAGAAGAAAGCGTATGACAGCAATTCTAACTGACACGCCAATTAAAGATTCTCTTGAAGAACAAGAGAAAAATGTAAAGTCTGCTAAAAGAAATATTTGCTCAAATAAGAAGTCCGATGCAAAAGAGAAAAAAACAAAAAAAGAAAATAGTCAAAGACGATGATGAGTCCGATGAAGAGGAATGCTTTTGCCTTTATTGCACAGATAACTATAAAAATAGTGTCTCATCCGAAAAATGGATTCAGTGCACTAGTTGCAAAATGTGGGAACACCACTTGGAAATAGTAATCACCTGTGGATTAAAGAACTTCGACTTAAAATTGTAACTTCCCTGGACCCATCCTTTTAAACATCTCTTCATAATTCCTAAATCAATAAGGTGTAATGGGTCAGCAACAGGAATATCTTGTACCATGTCAATCTTAAGGCTTTCTAAAGGAGATAGAAAAAATTGTTCACTGTCTTTATCCCTAATATGGTGTTCCGAGTCTATTTTATTCCTGAAATCCTGGTCAGTTCTACGAGGACAATCAGTCTGTGGAAAACTCTGTGCTGGGGAACCTGGCGTTTTCTTTGTTTGTGTAAACTGTGAAAGCGAATAATGACTTATATTTTTTTTAAGCTATAATATTAAATTTGTTAATTACTTTGTTACCTTTTTTAGAATTAATGCATCTTTTGTTCCTTGGGAAGTTACCTTTTTTATGTTTTATGCACATTTTGTTCCTTGGGTAGTTACCATTTTTAGAATTTAATATATTTTTTTTTTAATTTAGATTATAACAGATGTTTCACTTTACTTTTTTGTCTGCGTCAACCAACCCCGGCCTGGGGCTGGTTGACGCAACCTGACATCCATCTTTAAAAAAAAATTTATGCCTAAACTGTTGCTAAAAAAATTTTTTTTTTGTCTAATATGAAAGATAAAACATTAAACTTTCCTATTTGGTACCAAGAGCACACCAAAATCTAATAATGTGTTAGCTAAAAATAAAAATACAACAAGTGCGTCAACCAGCCCCGGGCTCCCCTACCAGAGCGCGCCGCCACTATGCTTCCAGAGCACCACCGTTACTATGCAGGCAGCTCCTTCGTGGCCCTTCCACCCTCCGTATCATCAGCGAGTACTGGGCCGTATAAATTTCATTAGCAACCCTTGGATCGACTGATCTTCTTTTTTTTTGAAGTACTAAGTAGTAGTAGTAGTAGTAGGACCGACAGAGTTTGCCGCAGGCTCTCAACTAACCCTCTTGCTCTGCTTGACTCCTTCCTTCAGGGACCTTCGCCTGTTGACGAGATTGACTGAAAGCCTGCACGGCATCAGTGCTTCCTTAGGGAACGCTGTGTTAAATTATAAAGAGTGGCAAAAAAGTCGAGCATAATGCCTGTAACTTTTGAATTACCTCGTATACGAAAAAGTGATCTTTATGAAAGTTGCTCAGTAAATTATTTCCCACATTTCTACCTGCATCAATTTTTCTGCCATTTCTGGTTTGGTTGCTGTAGAGACTAACTTACTTTATTTAAATGGAACACCCTGCATATCATTGCATATTTAGATTCTACTGGGAAACTTTAAATTTTTTGTATTTCAAATTTTCACTGCAAGCGTTTCCGAGATAATGACAGCTCAAAAATTAAAAACTTCCTAATTATAATTATTCCTATCTAATACCCACCATATGAGTCAAGGTGATTTCATGACAGCGACCTAAGAGGTGTCAATTTTGAGTTCCTGTTTTATTTTCTGTTGTCTGACTACTAATTTGTTTACACTATGGTTCATCTGAATAAAAAACAACGAGTTGAAATTTTAATAATGAGCGGTAACGAAAATATGAAGAGATCGCACGATCAGGTTTGTCAACTTTTCAATAAATTATATCCAAATAGGCCCAACTCTATCAATCCCAAAAAGCTTGTATCAGCACGAGATAAGACAGCTTATAAATTCTGCTAAATTAATTTATTTACGCCAATACGATCAAGTATTCTTAAAGATGTTAGTTAGAGGTTTACCTGGGCCCTTATAAAGCATTATCAGACTAAAGATACTTGATTACTTAGAACTAGTTGACTAGTATGACTCAAATAAATGAAAATTTTTTTATACGCACCAAATAATTTTAAGGCCCCAGCACCAATAAGAATTATGCCTAGATAGCAATTACAAACATGTAGTTTTAATCATATGCACAAAATACTCTTAATTCTGATCAACAATAAAATAGACAAATTTATGGGCAAAGAAATCCATACAGTAATAACTGGATTGCCAGTTGCCAGATTATTAAATATTATTTTCTCTTCTGTCGATGTCAACTCCGTTACCCAGCAACGGGAAAAGGACGATGTTCATGGCCACCTGTTCTCTTAGTCGTAAACAATTGCAGCGAGCGCGACCCGACTTACTATAGAGCTTAGTGGCGTCACGCAGCGGTTTCCGCGAGCCGATGCAGCGATGTCCGTAAATTATTTTAAAGGCTTTAGAGGCGGCAGAAAACTAAAATCTTTTGCAGTTCGCACTAAAATTACAAAGCCTTTCAGAAAATCTATTTTAAAAAAATGCTAAATGACCCCATTAGAACGCGATCAAATGTGTAAAGTTGGCTATTCTCCGAGTATAAAAGCTCTGTTCCCTACAAATATGGAAAGAAAAAATGTTTCTTTGGCTGGTAAAGTATTTAACCGTTTCGTAGAACAAGCCTTACTACAATTCGGATCTAAAATTAATAAATCGGAACACATTGCTGGCTTTATTAATATTATAGTTACTGTAGGTAAATGAAAAAACTCCCATCAAAGAAAAACGTTATAAATGACGAATATTAGGAGCCATTAACGGCAGGAACTTTCTTTCTGATAAAAAAATGTCTCTTTTTAAATCAAATGTTAAACTGGCTAGACAATTAGGAAACTAAAACTTTTACTAGTAAATTAATTACTCATACAGCTTTAAGGCGCACACTGTATGGAACGACAGAAGTTATACATTATTGATTCAGCGAACTTCGAACGAACTATGACTTATTAGATGTAGGCAAATTCCAAATACATGATTTGGAAAATAGATTCGATATCGGCAACTTACGGGTAGACAATATCATATTTCTATGGAGCAGTTGTATGAATCAGAAAAAAGGCTCAGAATTCAATCATTACTAACTTTAAAATCGCGTACGTTTAGCAGCATTCAAATTAAGCAGTTTTGCGATAACATTGATATCCCTGACGAAATTGTAGAAATTGATTCATTTAATCTTGACATTATGCTAGTAGAAAATGACAGACAATGTCAGTGATGACATGCCCGTAATCACGTATTTAGCAGGTTAATGTTGTAACATTACTCTTAACAAAATTCAGTGCGAAATTTGTAAGGAGAATATAATTAAATCGGTCATTGGAACAAGGGCCCATATACGTATATTTCTGATTTTAAGGTTTTTCTATAGTTTATTGCTACTATCCAAGACGCGTCAGTGCCCGGAATAAGGACTCGTTAACTACTAAGGAACACGGAAAAAATTATATTATGTTTATAGTTAAGCGACTGGAACAAAGGTCCACATGGGCCCTTCTTCGACAGACCATAGAAATATGACTTGAACGACACTAACCTAAAGATATTCGTTATTTGACGTTTACCGGTGCTGTTTGCTTGTCTTCAAAATAGGATAATTTAGAGCTATATAGGTACCTACTTAAGTGTAAAAAATTAGTGATGATGCAGATGACTCTATTATTGTTACTAAAAAGAGATCCCATCCAGAGCAGTGGAAACAAAATACAGCGAAAGATGAGGGCATCTGGAGAAGCTCATGTTTTAAAACGTGGCCGAGATGTTCCGGAGCGTCGCACTCTCTTTAAATGCAGGTAAAGGTTTAGGCTAGTTTTTATGAGTCGACATACTTTATTAAAATATTTTTTTTTAACTAGGTGTTCTAGAAATAATGATGCCTACTGCCTGTCAAAATTTAGCGATTTATGCCTCCAAAAAATATAGGATAATTTCAATAAAATGGGGGACAAAACTACTCAGAATGCATATCTACACTCTACAGGGTCTAATCCAATATGTGAATACTAAACGGAGAACTACAGGGCAACCCAAAGTGCAACGCAAATTCTCTTTTCGTTATGAGGTAAGTATGTAAAAATATTTTTTTATTACAATATTTTACAAAGGAAAATTATTTTACAGTTGCAAATTGGAGAAATCGTCGTATCTGTCTGTCGTGAAGCTTTTGCTGGGCTGATGGTATAAGTGTAAAAAAGGGTCCGCCGACTATCATCCCTTGAGACACAAGTACAGAAGCCCAAAGATTTGAGGGGAAAGCATTCTAACAGAGGAAACGTTATGAGTAATGAAATTTAAACAAAAATAGAGAGTCACATTTAGGCATTTCCATATTATGTACAGCATTACGGAAGAATGGGTCAAAAAAGAAGATATTTAGCCTCAAATTTAAAAGTTCTGCGAATGTATTAATTATTCCTACAAAAGTATTATCCAGATATTTACGCAAATATAGATGAAAACAGTAACCTAAAGAAGGTGCATTGTAAGGTTAAATAGAAGTACTATTTAGATTTCTTCAGGAAGAACTACAACTACCAGTTTGGAAGGCCAAGAACAGATCTGTGAAAAGTTACAAAATATTTTACAGCTGGTAAAATATCTAAAAGACCCAGAAGCTATCATGTTTTACCAGAGCCTCAAATCGACTGTGGAAAATGAAAAAATTATGAATTTGATTAGTTTAATAAGTTATTGTGAGTTTTAAATAATTAGAAAATAAATATATTTGATAAAAGGATGTTTTTTTTCAAGAAACTTAAAAATAACAAAAAATGGAACAAGGGCCCAAAAAGACACTTGTTTTCCTTGTTTTTTTCATACATTTTTAGCAATAATTTTTTACACATAGTAAAATTATATTTTGAGAGGCTATATAATTACAGTTTCATATTTTTAAATAAATCTGTTCGTTGATTTTTTAGATAATCAGTTTTATATCCCCCCTGTAAAATTTTAATTTTTGGACTTGGGCCCCTTTTCCTCTGACCGATTTGATTATAATGACGAATTCATTGTTAAAGATAATTTCACTCTTATTAAAACAGCTTTATCCCCAAGTTTTGTATGCATCTATAATATTAAAATTTATTCTATATGTACTATTTATACGATTGCCCGTATAGGACCGATTGTAATAACATGCACAGTAAACAATGTTTTAAAAAATTACTGTGGTAAATCTAATAACCGGTTGGCTAAGACATCTAAATGTCGTTAATTAAAGACTGTTACTAAATAGGCCGATTTGTTGAAAATTTGCTTTGGTATTTGTTTAGGAACTTTGCTTCTCAATAATAAAATCGAATGGGTGGGAAAAAGAACTCAGGTAAGGACTAACATCCTCTTTTAACTAAAGCCCTTTAAAAACTTTGTAATAATTGTTTTGCTAAGGCCCTAATTATTGAGTACCAATCTGAAAACGTTTGCATTCGATTTTTGTTCCTCTACTAGGATTCTTAATATAACTTACAACGCTGTACATCACCATATATTTCAGATGTGGTCACAATATTTTCTGGGAACCTATTGCCCGAATGGTCCTTATCATTAAGTTTTTTATGACATTTTATGTATTGGTAAATACCAGAAATATTAAGTAAATTTTTATATTTACAATAAACAGTAGAAACGTTTTAAACTTCACTTACCCATCATAGCTCTTAGAATTAGCAAAGCTTGTATAAGTAAGTAATAGTAAAACACAGCTTTGATAAAGGAAAGTTTTCATGTTCACTGTTTTAGAATAACACCCAAACGCTATAAAACCCGTACGTCTTAAAATACAATTTATATATTTAATGTTTTTTTATCTAAATAATATCATATTATATTAACAAACTATCTTGGCTCGGTTTATCTCGACATTCTATATAAATATGTCCAAAAGTTATAAATTATTGTGGGTTCCATAAATAAATCTATGGTAACTATAATAATAATTATAATACATTAAGAAGGTAAGATTTAGGAAATTACTGTTCGAAAAAATGATATGATGGGTCAATTTTTTTATGATAGTCGCGATTTTTTTAAGTTGAAGTTTATGTATGCAGTGTGGAAAAAAGTATGGACACAGAGGTTGTCGATTTAAACTAAAATTTAAACAGCACACAATAATTATCATGACAACTGTCAGGATATGACTTAATTTGCAAACCTTGAGTTTTAAGTTCCAATTAAAATTAAAGACTTTTGATCAAATGTGTAGTATTTTAATTAAAAATTCATATCTCTTTAAGGGAGCCCTTTAGCTGTACCACCGGATGTCAGGTAGGTAATATAATACCATTTAGCTGTACCACCAATATTTTTACCCGCTAAATAATATCCTTAGTTGTACCACCGATAAATAGTACCTTAGTTTTACCACAACATTTTTGAGAAGACCACTGGATGTGTGTTAAAGAATACAAGTGATTTCGTAGTGGTTAAATTTTTATTTACAGAAAATTTACATGTTCATAGGGCAAACGGACCAAAAATTTCATGTTTCGAGAAAAAGTCATTCTTTATAAAAACTTTTGCTTGCTGAATCCGAAACATGACGCAATCTATGCAAATAATAAAAAGGCGTCTGTAAAGTGGTACCCCTATTCTGTGATGCACGTGCCATTAAATTGCGTTTCTGTTTACATAAATTATTACGTACGAGCTTATTTGACATACGGGAATAACCTTATTTCGCTAATAACAGCAGCCTACCATTAACCTTCTAAACTGATAGGATTTTCAATTCGGTGCAATTCATTCATTTGCATTTTAGATAGATTCATAAATTTTTAATTTAATCAAATACTTTACTTTTTTCCGATAGCGTGAGGGGGATGTAGGCCTTTTTACATAACTCTCCATTAAATCAGCAAGGGGCAAACTCCCCTCCACTTCTTGCGGTTTCTTCACTGAAACGTGAACTCCGTGCAGTATCTTCATCGCCGCCATCACTATGTGGTATTGTCTTGCTTGAAACGAGACAAAATAACAATTTTTGTTAAAAAGAAACTGAACATTAACAACTTATCACAATCGAGGAACAATGAATTTCAGCTTTAAGCAATTATCTGTTATTTTTTATCCATTTTTTTTTATATTCAAGTCTGGACAATGAATAGACATTTAGTTCCTTGATCCTTGTTCTTAGTATTAAACGGTAATTTTATTCAACGGACAATAACAGATTTATAAGAAAACAACTAAAAATGAACTATTATAATAAAAGTATACATTACTTCGCAATATTTATTCATGTCGTTAATTTTTGCAGTAATATACTGCGAGGTTCCGGCCAGTTCTGTAAGCAACTTGAAATCATCTGTTCCTTTCTTCTGCAGGTAGTCCTTATGCGCCTATAAAAAATATTGCCTTATACTGTTACAGTAACAATGCTTTACTCCTAGAATTTAAGCTGCTCCACCTTGGTAGAAGATAATAGTTTCAGCAGTAAATTTTTCTCATAAAAAGTTGCACAATGGTATAAGTGAAACCAAAAATTGCTGCCATCTTATTTGGGTCCAATTTTGGATTGGATGAACCCTTTGTCCTGTTAGAGTTCTTCGAACAAATACAACGAATACAACGAAACGAAAGCGGCAAGTTAACCCGAGCGCGAAGAATATTAGTCTGACTACGCATTATTTCATTTCATGTGGCCCGATAGCAAATTCCTTTAGCCTGATTCATCCACAGGCCCTGTGAAATGTACCAAAATCTCTTATCGTCACGTATACGTCGTCAGCTGAAAATCCTCTTTGACCGGCAGGGCGTTCAAAATAAATATCGGAAAACATCCAGTAAATCATTTTAATTGTTCGCCGGCTGATTTCTAACACGGCCATACTGACGTTGGCGACGCTCTCGACGCCTCACTCTTTATCGGTCAAATTTGAATCTGCAACAAGTATTATGTTCATCACTAACAAATATCAATCTGTAATTTTAAATCTCGCCAAGTCCGCAGTCTTTCACCACGCTTTACTATTACCAAGACAAAGACCAAGAACAAAAACTAATCTAGAACATGTTTGTAAAGACCGCAGCTTTCCACCTGACTTTGCTGCTTACGAGACAAAGACCAAGAACAACAAAAACTTCTAAAAAAATAGTCACAAATTAACTGACCTTCATTGAAATCAATTTCATCATTTTTTTCCATGAATTCCAGAATCCCTTGCATATCAGAAGATTGAGTTTATTGCAGGGGTCATCCTTTAAGTTGCTCCTTTGCAGCCTTGGTTATAACATTTGTACCAAGCTTCTTAATTTTATACCGTCCATTTTCTAGACACTGCAAAACTTCATACGGCCCCAAAAATTCGTAATCGCTTTTGCTGATATGCATCGCGAATCCCCGTGCATCAGGACGAAGTTACCTGGGGAATATGTAACATTATCCCGACGCTTTTGGTTCCTGGTACCCAAAATGGAAGTTGAAGCAAGCTTCTCAGCTACACGCTGTCTGTCCAAACTACGATTGCAAACTGGTGTCAAGTCTTTCGATACATTTTTCAATAAGGCTTGAATCAAAGGTTCACGTTGAATCCCCAACAAGAGTTGCAATGGAGTCATATTTGTAGATTTTTGCGTTGTAGTATTTAGAACCAGCTGTATTTTCCATAGGCCGTTCGACCATTCTGACTTAATCTGTGTTTCGATCCTAAGGAGATTTCTGATGGTCCTCATATAACGCTCTGATTGGCCATTTCCCCTGTGAACATCAGGTGTTATGAAGTGGTGCTCAATATTCCATTGCTCCAAGTATTTTGGAAATGTCGTATTCTTGAATGATGTGCCACAATCCGTTATGATTTTTATGGGTGTTCCAAACAATGCTAGGACACTTTGCAATTTTTCACGCGTTTCAGATGTTGTAACCGTTTTTAGGGGTAACAAGAGGCAGTATTTAGTAAATGCGTCAACAATAATTATGCTAGTTTTAACATAATTATTAAACAAAAAAGATGAATTTTTATACTTATTTCAAACAAGTAAAAATACTGTTTTTTTTTACAGTATCTAGCATCAGACAGAATATTGGAGGTACTTTAAAAAGGGATGATATTGTAATGAAAGATATTGGAAATATAAAGACGTCTTTCAATATATGTCTGAAGGATGGCCAGAGGCATAAAAACGATAGGACAAGTGTAGAGTTATTTGTTGAAGAGTGCCGGCAACTAAATTAACATAATCCAATTCTTTTTTACAAAAAACAAGGGGAGCATCTGGTTGGCTTTGAAGATATTGACATGTGTCTTATAATAATGTATCCTATACAAAAGAATTGTTCAAACAGTTTTCTGGGAATATTGTGTGTGTGGATGGAACATAATAATATGGTCTGAATTCATATGATTTTGAAATTACCACTATCCTAGTAATAGATGAATTTCGAGAAGGCTTTCCTACAGCATTTCTATTTTCAAATCGGAATGATCAATTATTTATTTATGAGTTTTTTTTTTGAGAATGTTATAAAGGCTGTGGAAATTGAAAAAGTCAATATAAATACATTAATGACTGATGTAACTACTGTGTATTGTAATGCTTGGCTTTCAGTCATGGGTTCAATAACTGATCTATTATGCATGGCATATTGATCGAGCGTGGCAGCAGAACCTTAATAAAGTTAAAGATGTAGACAAGCGCAGCTGGGTGTACAAAACGTTAAAGTACCTACAAACATTATTATGTCAACAAGATTTTGAAACTGAGTTTATTCAATTTCTTAATATTTTGTGTTCAGACAATTCTACACAAGAAATGTACATTTATTTAAAAAACAACTATTACAACAACATGAAAAAATGGGCTTATTGCTATCGTAAGAAAAATGCATAAAGTAATTAAATATGAATACCTGAATGGTAAGAAAGTAAAAAGGCTTGATAAAACATTGAATTGCCTTCAAAAATTTATCACAGATAAAGGAGTGGATAGATTAGTTAAACTGGCAAAAGGAAAAAATTTAAAACAAGTTGTTGAAATTAAAAAAAGACACAGAACTGCTTTATGCAGTAATTTTAAAGTTACTGTCGAAGATAATTGTTATATTTTTGATAAAGAAAATAACCAGACTGTGGTCAGCCCAACAAATAAGGGAATATGTTGTGAACTAAAATGTCCTTACTGTAATAAATGTTGGTATAATATGCAAACATATTCATTTTGTTGTGCTAAATCATATTAATAATTCTGTACCAGTTTTAAACACTTCGCTTCAAGAAAGGCAATCTGAAGAAATTGAGATGCTAACAGAGAGTATAAATAAAGGTAGCATACCCCATTCTTCGTCTGATCTTCATTCAGGTTAGTTGCCGAGAGAAAAAAACAAAAAATAAACAACTCTGCTTTAAACCTAATTTCAAATATTGACAGTTTGCATTATTCCATGGAAGAGTATGATTTTATTTTGCAAAACTTAAATGTTCTAAATTCAATAGGATCAAAATCTGAATTGACCCAACTGACTGAAGGTGGAAAATTTATAGGAAAATCCCAAAGTGCAACTGCTGAACCCGACAACAAGAATATAATTAAACAAAAATCCAATTTCTCCACTGAAAAGAAGAGGAAACTGGTTAAAAACGTTACTAAACCGTGCTCCGAAGAAGCAGATACAATAAAAGAAACTTTAACGAACTCTCTTTTCACCTCAAAGAATAGTGATTATGATCATAGTTACATAAAAATATTGCGGATCGATGAAAACATTTAATTATAATAACAACTAGTTAGGTACCTACCTATTTCGAAATGTTAATCTCTAAAAAATTTAATAAATAGTATATATTGTTATTTTCATTTATTAGGCACTATTATATTCAAAACCTGTATTTTTATTTAAATTTATTAATTTAATATAAAATTGTTTTTCAGTGTTAAAAATTCTTAAAAAAAAAGTGTATTAAACTAAAACTATTAAAAAAGAATTATATATAACTTGTAGTTTTAAGTAAATTTCGAATTTATTTTAACTTGCACTGAGCACTGCTATGTAATTTAATTTTCTGTCACGCATTAGAATTTGTATTTTATTAAAATACACATGTACTTTTAATTGTGCTAAATAATTGTTTTCAATAGCTTTGTCTCTTTTAGAAACCCGTAAAACGCTTATTTTTGTAATATTTATAAATTTAAATTCCATATGTGAAAGTCAAATCAAAACAATATGTGTGTAAATAGTGGTCTTGCCGCATCAAGTATGTTTTTGTTGCCAAAATACAAATAATAAACAGTAAATAATCTTAATATAAACCACTGGGGCTTTCACTTTGAATGTTCGAGGATAAACTTCACGTAGGTGTATTTATCTTAAACTTTTGATTTTAACCAAATCTTCTCGACTTAAGTATTTGCGAAAAAAGGCGTCGACCAGTGGTCTCGGTCTTTTATCGTCAAATTCCTAAGTCTCAAACATTTTAGAAGCAAAAGTTTTCGAAAAACCAGCTACTCGAAATTTACCCGGCAAAATTCAAAGCGTAATTTAACCTATGAATAGACAAAAACAAGAAATGCACAATCTGGCAACAGCTGAGTGGGAACCTGCGGACAGGCGCTTTTTCCATACGCAAGCACGGTTATTTCAGTTCATAAAAAGGCGGATTGTATTCTTTTTACGAAATAAAAAGTGTTGCAGAAAAAGGAGTTTTTATGTGAATTTCATCTATTTCTTACATATACGTCGGCCAGGGCCGGATTATCCAATAGGCTAGATAGGCTATAGCCTAGGGGCCCTCGACTTGCGGGGGCCCTTTACTCTCAAATAAAAAAAAGTTAAACGGTATACAACATCTATTTACTATAATACGTTGACCATGATGTAATAATAACAAAAATAATAATAATAATTATCATTATTTATACTAAATCTGGCCGCGGCACGGCACGACCCGCTAATGCTAATGTCAGTTTTTATCGCGCTTTAAGATAGACCGACCGACGGACGCTACTGCACACTGCGCTGGATCCGGTGCATCCCCGAAGAATACCCGAGCTTGCGCTGCGTGCGTCATTCCGTCTAGTAAAGTAAAATCACTAAAATCCACACGCATTTTTTAAGGTTAAGATATGTTCGTTCGTTAAAATTAAAACGTTATATAATCACAAAAGTATTTTGTATTAAAAAACAAAATTAGTGCATAGTGTAGACGTAGTGATACTGACTGTGTGTGTGTGACTAAAATGAATAACTATCCAAATCCAAGTGGGGCAAAAAAACGTAAAATAGCTAAAGAAAAAGCTGTAAGGCAGGCGGAAGCTATAGAAAATGTGCCAAAAATAGACACGTTTTTTAAAAAACCACATATTGATAGTGGGCAGTCACAGAACTCTAATTTAATTCATTTGTCACATGATGCTTTACCAGGAACTTCAAGAACAAATTTGGAAGGTACCTATTTATAATTTATCATATACAGTGTGTACACTGTATACTGTATCCCAAATTGCTTGTAATCATCACAGGGTTTCTCGGTAACCAGCAGAGATAGAGCTTTGCGGTTTCTGCGACCCTGTATCAGCTTTTTACGAAACTTTGAATGCCGCAAACAGAATTAAGTATGCCACCTTGTTTCGGTCCCGAGACACCCGAGATACAGGGTCAAGTAAAAATTTTGCCCTTTTTGGGGTGCTATCATATTATTCATATTTCGGACACCCTGTAAGATAGAAAAAAGGTGAAAACTGCTATACCTAGATATAGATATTTTCACGTAGAATCCAGTGTACACACTGTATATAACATAAAGGTTCCATTTATTTCTTCTGACATTCTTTTTTTATTCTAAACCAACAACCAACCATAGGCTTCTTTGTTTTTCGTAAAAAATTCTGAACTCCGGTATTTATTTTATTCTATGTTTTAAATCAAAAGCAAGCGCATATTTTGTTTTTAGATTCTTTGCTCACCGCTAATGAAAATGAAAAAAAAAATGAGAATGACACTGACGAAGTTGATACAAGTGATAGTGATTTTGGCGATCCTGCAAAAATATCAGTTAACATTAACTCAGAGACGATTGACTCACTAATAAAAAATCCGATAATACAGGATTTAAACAGTTTTGATTTTGAAAACTCAAAGAGAGTGTATGAAGGCCTACAATCACGCTACGCATCTAAAAAAATATTTTTTTCCAAACTTCGAAATGGTGAGGAAGTTCGGCGAGAGTGGCTCTTATATTCTGTGTCGAAGAATTCAGTTTTCTGTTTGCCGTGTATGTTGTTTAGCAAGGATCGTGAAAAATCTTTTGTTAAAGGATTTAATGACTGGAAAAATATTATTAGAATTGAAAAGCATGAGGCTTCGCAAGAACATTTAAATAACACAAAAATATTTCTAACTCGTTCCAATACTTTAGGCAAAATAGATACAGAAATTGAAAAACAATATTTAGAGGAAAAAAACTACTGGATAAAAATTCTCCATCGTGTATTGTCTACAATTAAATTTTTAGCAAGTCGAGGTATGGCATTCAGGGGTACCACAGAGAAGTTTGGGAGAAATGACAACGGCAATTATTTAGGACTTTTAGAGTTAATAGCTCAATTTGATCCATTCTTGGACAATCACTTACAAAAATATGGAAATCCGGGACGCGGTAATGTCTCATATTTATCATCTTCTATTTGTGACGAGTTTATTGGAGTTTTATCAAAGCACGTTCGTAATTTTATTAGTAGTGAAGCCAGATCGGCGAAATATTTTTCTATTTCCGTGGATTCAACGCCTGATGTTAGTCACCTGGACCAGCTTACTTTTATTCTTAGATATCATATGTGATGGCTCTCCTATAGAACGTTTTATTACCTTTATTAGTAATACTGGCCATAAGGCAGTTGACATGGAAACTGCGGTTCTTAAGATATTAGACGAGTTACAGTTAAATATTCAAGAATGTAGGGGGCAGTCTTATGACAATGCCAATAATATGTCCGGTCAATATTCAGGATTGCAAGCTCTCATTAAAAAAAGGAATCCTCTAGCCTTATTTGTCCCCTGTGCGGCCCACTCTCTTAATTTGGTAGGAACTTGTGCAGCTGAGTGTTGTAATATGGCCACTTCATTTTTTATGTTCTTGGAAGAAATATATAATTTTTTTTCAGCTTCCACACATAGGTGGCAAATAATGACAGAAGAACTCAATAAAATTCCCAATGCTCTCGTTCCAAAAAAATTATCTGTTACTCGATGGTCTGCTCGCGCGGATTCCTGTAAAGCAATTATTTTAGGGTTTTCTGCGTTTAAAGAGTCATTAGCAGTAATCGAAAATGATATTACACAGCCAAATAGTACAAAAGTTCAAGCAAAAGGAATTAAAAATCGGTTCGAAGAATTGGAAGTTGGGATTTTGTTAAAATTATGGGACGATATTTTAACAGAGTTCAATAAGATTAGCAAGTCATTACAAGCTACTGAAATCGATGTTTCTTTAGCAGTCAAATTGTATGATTCACTTATTAGACATGTTTCACAACAACGCGAACGTTTTGCATATTACGAAAAATGTGGCAATGAACTTACAAACTGTTCCACATATAAATCCGATAATAAAAGAAAAAAAAGCAGAAAACTACAATTTGACGACAATAAAGAGGGTGAAGTTGAATTCAGTGGTAGAGATAATATGCTCATAAATACTTTCTATGTTATAATCGATAACATTCTTGCGGAACTCAAGAGTCGACAAACTGCTTATCTTAACGTTTCAAATAAGTTTGGGTTTTTATATTTAGAAAATTATTCAGATAAGAATATTATACTACAAGCAAATTTGCTCCAGGAGCACTATCCAAACGATTTAGACCAAAGTTTAGGAGCCGAATGTATTCGCTTTAAATATTTCATTTCAGAAATTAATTCGGGAATTAGCAATCCAAGGGAAATGTTAAAGTTTATAAGACAAAAAAAATTAACTTGTAGTTTTCCAAACGTAGATATTGCATTAAGGATATTTTTATCCATGGCAGTAACTAACTGTAGTGGGGAGAGATCATTTTCTACCTTAGAAAGGGTAAAAAGTTATAAAAGAAATTCATTAGGTGATGAAAAAACTAATCAACTTTCTTTATTGGCTATAGAACACGATATTCTCAATAAAATTCCTACCGAAAATATTATTGAGAGTTTTGCAATCCTAAAATCACGGAAACGAGCATTTATTTGAGTACACACGTACACACCACCACCTAACACCTAATTACATAATATATTCTTTTTTTTAGCGAAAATGTTTTAGGTTATTTTTTTTTAGATATTCCTTGATTTTTTATGTATTTTTTTGGAGTAAAATTTTTTTTAATCAAGATATTATTTTAATAAACACCTTTGAACCTATCAATTTTTGTTTCACATTTTACTTCATCAAAAAAAAATTTCTACCCTAGGTACCATAAAATATGCTGAATGTTCTGGATAGGGAGAGGAGGAGGGGCCCTAAGTAATTTTTAGCCTAGGGCCTCAACAATCGCTAATCCGGCCCTGACGTCGGCGTCGTCTGCTGAAAATCCTCTTTGGCCGGCAGCGCCTTTCAAAATAAATATCGGAAAAAATCCAGTAAATCATTTTAATAATTGTTCGCCGGCTGATTTCTAACAATACAATTATATCGGTAATAAACTAAAATATGTGGATAAAATGTGTATAGTTGTATACGACATTTTGCATCTATGTATAAACTGTATTTTAGGGTTACGGCATTTTGTGACAATGATTAAATTACAACCCTATAGTTGTTCTAACTACAGTTTTGTTTTTAAGCAACTAATTTTAAATTGTGTTCAATGACACTGTGTTGTGCGCCACTCCTCCAAATTGATTTTTTAATACATCTAATAGGGAAGTAAGTATAAGTTTGTTTGATTTGAACCTCTCACGCCGATCAAGATAACAAAGGGGATATTAAAAATCCTAAACAATCATAACCATGTTCTTTGGATGACAAAGTCAATGACTTTATTGACCAGCAAAATATGTCTAATGATATCCCGGGTCCGTTGAACAGGAAAATGACAATTATTGAAATAAGAATAAACTAGACCATTAAGTATTTCCTTTTTAATTTCAGGAAGAATTATTACAAGATAAAAGTCTGAAAGGAAATGGCGCAACAAAAAAACTTCAATATGCCGATAAAGAAGAATATGATACAGACACCCAAAGAGACTATGTACCAGATGAAACAGAAAATAGTAACACAGGTTCAAGTAATAATGAGGACGATAATATTATATTCGATAGATCTATAAAAAGAAAGACAAAAACAGACACATGGACATGAAAAAGAGAAAAAGAGAAATAAATAAGAAGTCAAGAATAAAGGGTAAAGATTATGAATCTTCTATAAAAGATGAGCACGGAAAAGAAGTGATGAAACCTGCTGGGAAATTAGAAGATGTATGTAAGTGCAAATCGCTTGCAAGGTCTTGTGATAAAGTAGGTGAGGCAGTAATAAAAGAAATATTTGAAACATTTTGGAAATTAGACTGGAAGACCAAAAAAAGCTACGTTAGCTGTCTTGTGAAGTATGAAGAGAGAAAGAAATGTTATGTTCAGACTGATTCTAGAAGAAAGGAACATTTTCTTATCAACTTGAAACTTCAATGAAAAATTGGAAGTTTGCAAAAATATGTTTCTTACTACATTAGGAATTAAAGAAAGATTCATTAGGGATTTAGTGACGAAGCCAAGTACCCATGGCAGGCCAAAATGTAAAGAAGTGAAGAGAAAACAAACGAATAAACAGCAAGAGAATATTGAACGAATTTTTTATTTATCGTATGGCAATTTAGACACAGTAATCTTAAAAGCTAATTAATTTACACATAAGTCAATAGAACAAACTTTAGGAGTTCACAAACAAATATCAAGTTGGTTAATGTAATCTATTGACCCAGCGGTTGCCAGCAGGAAGTCTTCAGGTCTACCGGTATAGGATCTTGTGGGACATTCCTCTGTGATGTGTTTAATCGTTTGGTATTCTTCTCCGCAGTCGCAGTAGGGTGATGGTTGTTTGCCCCATTTGTGTAGGAGGTATGCGCATCTGCTATGTTGCGTTCTAATTCTGTTGAGTGTGGACTAGGTTCTGCGTGGTAGGTCAAACCCTGGCGGCTTTTGGCTGATGCAGGGCATATTATTGCCTTGTTGAGTGGTCCATTCTTGAGTCATGCATTAGTCAGGTTGAACTCCTCTTGTATTGCTGCACTTGCCGTTTTAGTCGGTGGATTTCTGGATCGAAGACGATTGTGGTTAGCGTCCTCAGTATTTTGATGTATTGGCAGATTTCTATTTTCCATGATCTTTTTTTACTCTCGTGTAAGGGCATTTATCCGTCGCAGCTTTGGGGGCTGGATATGACTCAATACTGGGAGCCACTGCGTGGGGGTCGACTTGATGACACCAGCGATCATTCTCATGGTGTTATTCAGTTGGGCGTCCACCTTCTTTACGTGCGGACTGTTGAGCCAAACTGGGGCACAGTATTCAGCTGTCGAGTAGACAAGTCCTAGTGCGGAGCAACGTAGGGTGGAAGCCGATGCACCCCAGGTGGTACCACATAGTTTCTGGATTATGTTATTCCTGGTTTTTAATTTCTCGGCGGTTTTAGTTAGGTGTTCTTTAAATGATAGTGTTCTGTCGAGAGTCACTCCCAGGTATTTCGGTGTATTGTTATGGGTGAGTTTGGTACCTTCAAATCGTATGTTAAGCTCTTTTCCCGCTAGTTTGTTATTGAGATGGAAGCAGCTGACCTCTGTTTTGGAAGCATTAGGTTGGAGTCTCCATTTGCGGAAGTATTTACCCATTGTCTCCAGGTCTGCTGTTAGGATTTCCTCAGATAGTTTGATTGAGTTACATCTTGTTGCAAGCACCCAGTCGTCGGCGTAACCGAACTTATTTCACCTTGTTTCCGGCATGTCCGCTATATATAAACTGAAGAGGAGCGGAGCGAGCACTGATCCCTGTGGCAAGCCGTTGTTAAGTTTCTTTGGTGAGCTGATGTCGGTGCCCATTATAACCTGAAACGTCCGATCACCAAGCATGTTCGATATCAATTGGGTTATTCGTTTGCAGGGTATTTTTCTGAGAAGTTTGCAGAG
Organism: Polydrusus tereticollis; assembly: GCA_963920685.1. Classification (NCBI taxonomy): domain Eukaryota; kingdom Metazoa; phylum Arthropoda; class Insecta; order Coleoptera; family Curculionidae; genus Polydrusus; species Polydrusus tereticollis. The sequence goes on along the minus strand of OY987330.1, from coordinate 81,234,642 downwards.
CATTCCCTTCTTCCATACGGTGTCATATGCTGCTGAGAGGTCGATGAATGCAGCTGAGGTTTTAAGTTTTCGTTGAAATCCCGCTTCGATATAGGTGGTAAGTGACAGGACCTGGTCTGCACAACATCGTTTTGGCCGAAAGCCCGCCTGCTCAACTGGTATTGTCTCCAGGATCTCTGAGCTGATTCTATTGTGGACAAGTCTCTCCAGTAGTTTATAGGATACAGACAGTAGAGCGATTGGCCTGTAGCTTTTTGGACTATCGTCAGGTTTACCTGGTTTCAGTAAGGCTATTACCTTAGAGCGTTTGAATTCTGGTGGGACGTTGCCAGATTGCATAATGTCCGTGAAGAACTTGGCCAGCCAGTATCTGGTGTACTTGCCGCAATTGATTAGGAACTCTGGGTGGATGTTGTCGAATCCTGGGGCGTTTCTCGCCGTGGCTTCATCCAGAGCCTTTGAAACTTCCTCGGTAGAAAAGGGGCGAGAGTGTTCCGTTTCCGTGGCTTCGGCTTTTAGGGCTTTAAGTTCTCTTTTTATCTGTATGGTGTGTTCTCTGTCCTTCGGTGCTCTGGATGTTGCCACTATGTGAGAGGCTACTTTATTTGGGCTTACGCCTTTTGTTTGTCGATGATTTGGTGCTCCACCTCCTAGCTTCCTCAGCATTGACCAGGCCTGTCTGCTCGATGTTTGAAAGTTGAGGCTTTCGACAGTTTCGGTCCACTTTTGTTGGCGTGCAGCATTCAGGCTGTGGACCAGTTCATCCGCTATTTCCTGGTCCCCGGTTTCAAGGAAGTTTTGTATGTGCTTTTTAGCGGTGCTTATTACTGCGCCAATGAATCTTCCGTAGTTTCCGCTGGTGGGCGGTATCCACCCTAGGCACTTGTCAAGGTCGAAGGAAAACTTTGGCCAATCAGCCCGCTTGAAGTTCCATCTTGGTCGGGGTAATGAAGTGATTATGGGGATTTGTGTTCCCACTTCTATGACAGTTGGACGATGTTGGCTGTGTGGGAAGTCAGGAAGTACACTCCAGTAGTGATAATTGGGGGATTCACCATCATAGGGAGCTCCAATGTTAATTTTCGGAGCAATTTTTTATGAGTCATATTTCCGGAACCAATGGGCCTATGATATTGTGCATAAGTAGCTGGGGTCTATGAAATGGGTTCTTGCGCATGACTCGAAAATGACACCTGTCACCTGTCAATTAAGAACTGTCACCTGTCAGATGTCACCTGTCAAATGTCAAAATCGACAGCCGATGTATGTCACGTGTTTAGGGCGACGTCATGAGTCGTTTAAAAAAAGAACGGGGTTGATCGGGCCAATAGGGCCAAAGTTAGTATAGCTAATGCCCTAACGGCAGGGAGGTGAAAGATTGCAAATACATGTCGCGTGTTAAGGGTGACGTCATAAGTTGTTTAGAAAAGGAACGGGGCTGATTGAGTAAATAGAACCAAAGTTAACAGTCCGCATGCGCGAGAAAAAAATTGTTTCGCGGATATGGGTTATATATTAAATAAAAGAAAAGACATCAAAATTATAGAAAATTATTTATTTATCTATACCTTGACTTAATAAAGGTATGCAATAGATTAATTAGTAAAATGGTACAAAATACACATATAAATACAATTAAACTAAGCACACCATGTGTTCCAGCATATCCATCCACTATTGGAGAATTTTGAGAAGCATTTTGGCTTATTAGCGTCCTCCACTCGGTTTCGCCAAAAGTCAGGTCTCTAAACTGAAACCTAACCTTATATCGTAAATCACCAACTGTTGAAGCGTTTGATTTAAAAACAGCCGTATGTCTATTATCAATTTGTTCATATGTCATTTGAAGCCATGTGTTGTTTGTAGAAAAGGGTGGGGTTCCCAACATTACCGATGCATTCAATACATTATACGGAGCGTAAACGTAAAACACATTTTGTACTAAGGCAGTCAAGAGAATATAGGATGAACTTAACGCCGCCATGACTGTAGGCAGAATGATCTAAATTCCATTCCCTAAAACCTTTATTACTTCACGAGATTGGTACCAGACGCTCATAAAAATTATAAATATTACTAGCATACAAATGGCGTCGGTATATGAGAAACTCTTGTTTTTCTTCTCTTTTGTACACTTTATCGGTTTATTTTTTCTCAATTGGCGGCATCTCCATAAGACTTTAGCTAGCTCACAATGCTTGACATTCTTATAATGATCTTTCAAAGGATCATCTCCCACATACCAACTATCAAACTCACAATGACAAAATGAACACCTGACAATATCCAATCTCTCAGTGTAATAAAACCCTGCACTTGCCAACTCTTCAGGATTGAGCTTGCTAGGCCAATTAGCGAACGTAATTAGCCTATCTTCAAAATTACGAAGCAAACTATAACCATCATCTCCACACATTTTAGGAGATGTTGCTATTTAAAGTGTTGTAAGAATACTATGAAATAAAACCAATAAAACGGGTTAATATACATTTATTATCATCAAATATTACACATTTGTATTCTATCAAAGTCATCTAGTACCTTCTTGGGATTAAAGTGTATTAGTTCCAACTTGTAAATAGCTTGTTCAGACATGTTTAAACTACAAATATTTGTAATAATCTCAAAAAAGTTTCCTTGGATGTCTTCATTAATGTTCATATAATTTAAAAAGTTTTCATAAAATTACATAAAATCTAAATTTTTTATCAGGCTCAATCTATAATTAATAATGTGACTTATACTAACAAATGAGGCTATGTCATGAGAACAGAAACATAACGTTGTATTATTACACACAAGATTTATTATTTTTTGACTCAACAACGTAACGGACGACACTGTAAAATTTTCAGTTTCAGAATCAATTCTTAATACTGTATCATCTTCAACCATTTTGGACGCGATTTCGAGAAACCCATGCCACTCGAAATTGACTAGTGATGCTGCAACTTTTTCCTCAGGTAAATTTAAAACAGTATTCATTAACTTCACACTCGGCACCATTCCTCTAGCTACAATAAGGCCCACGATTATCTTATAATTTCCAGCGGAATAATGCACCTCGTTCAACGGCTTTTTCTCATTCTTAATGTCTTCTCTACTTCTTAATATCATACTATCAAGATATCTCCAAGGAGACAAACTTCTTGAATCTTCTTCAACAACGTATTCACCCATGACTAAATAAGTACTGAAACCGCCCAAGCAAATTATCGACTACACTCTGACTACCCCACTCCTGAATATTTATTAATACTAAGTTCTAGGAATAAAAGTTGCGACAGGGTCCACCCGCTACCCATCTCGGTAAATTCTAAAGCTTTTTTAAGTAGATTATTTTTATATAGTTCAAACACATGCTCTAACTTAGTACTTGGATGAATCACGCTGTATCTAGAATTAAATGATTTAATTTCTTGTTCCTGCGTTGATGGTTGTAGATATACACCATAAAGTTCTATATTCATTGATATAGCTCGTTGAAGACTCAACTGCTCCGCTAACACCGTTAGAACCTTATGTTTCAAGTCTTTCAGGAACAGCTTAACATCAGTCAAATTATTATTTGTCGATATGTGATAGGTATTCACTCTATTCTTAAAAGCTGTTTGAATAAGTTTAATACCAGAGCCTACAATCTCCCCACAGTTTTCCTTATGCCTCGTTGTACGATTATGACCTTTAGTCACCTCACAGTGACACTGTTTGCAGTACATCTCATACTATAATACTAGTTGATTATTACGAAATATGGGGTATTTATCCAAATGAGTCTACATAACGCTCAATTCTAGCAAACTAAACAACATCTTTTATCATGTCCACCCAGCTGTTGTGAGAATTATCAAAGCCAAGCCACTTGACAAACATTTTCTTCCCCTTTTTCCGTATAATTCTTTCAATGAGAAATACATCAGGTTGTTTAGTTTTCTGCAATTCCGCTTCATAAAATCCACCACTGATTGGCCGTCCCTGCATATCCTCCAATATGTAGGTTGTGGGATTTGTTATATTAACCTTGGAAATTTTGAAAAGCTCGGTTGTCCAATTAGGTACATAACCCTTTTCAAAGACATGTTTGGACTTACTTATACGAACAATGGTCCCAACCCCAAATTTCTGTTTCCCCACAACCTTTAGATGTGTATATACAGAGTTTAATAACTTATCCGCGTTACTCTTATTAACATCTGACGGCTTCATGCCAATCGTGTGATGTTTAGTAACATTGTATGTATTCACGATTTTCTCCAACAAATCAATCCATCGATGATTTCCATTTAAAGTAAACAGTCTAAAAAGCTTTTCTTTAATCGTACGAATTACTCGCTCAGCAATTGAAGCCTTCAAGATGCTGAAAGTACTATAATGATGTATTTTATACGTCTTCATAAGATTTTGAAAACTAGTATTGTAGTATTCCTTTCCATTATCTGTAACCAACTTTTTTGGAATTCGCTTGGAGTGTCTAAAAATATTTTCCATCGCTTTGGTTACTTCTTGAGCAGTTTTCGTCTTTATGGGTCTTGCCCAGAGAAATTTCGAAAACGAATCGATAACAACAAGTATGTATTTATACCCCCTATTTTCGCGCGCATATTGATCGAGTTGCGCAAGATCGGATGCAAATGTATCATCTAAACCATATTGGATAAATCTACGACGTTTAAATTTCGAACGAGCTGGGGCGTGTAACTCTTTAACAACCTGTTCTCGCGCCTTAGTGATGACGCCCTTGGGCATTTTGTTAATAAAGTGAAATATTTGAAACATGTTAGAAAATTTATATACCCCTATCAACTGTATCTGCTAATTTAGTTACTTTTTCATCAAGTTTCTTCAAGTCTGCAGCTAAAGGTGCAAAAGAATTTTCGATTTTTACATGCATGTAACTATGTAAAAGATCCTTGAGTTTATCGAACTCTGGCTGCACTATATTCATAGCTTCTTGCTGATAATCGTCAACTAGTTTCAATTTAACATCAATTGCATTAAAACGATCATTAATTGTTGAAATATCTCTTGTTATTCTTGAAATACTGGTAGAAGACTTTAGCAAACGATCATTTAAATCGTGTAATTCTGCAGATACAACCTTCATGTGACCTTCGATGTTATTTATAGTATCGTTAACCAGCTTAACACACTCGTTTGAAGAAGCAATAATTTGCATGTAAAGAACAGAAATTGCATCATCTAAAAATTTTTTATTAACAGCATCTGTATCATCTGTTGGGGGACTAACGCTACAAAGCTAATGTTCCCTAAAATTGTAATCACCATCCCTAGTGAAGGAAAGTATGGTAGGTGCTGGTAAAACTCTCGGAACCCTGTAGGGGGAAGGTAAAGAACGTCCAAACTTATTCATGATTAATACTTTAATGATGCTTTTAAGGAATAACATGTTTATTTATAGAATTCAATAATTCCGAGTCTCTGCAATTCCTGCAAAATATTCTGAATCTCGTTCCAATTATTATTATTATTACCAACATGTTCGGAGGCTTCAAGCTTCTTCATTCGCTCAACCAACTCATTTACATCGTCGTAATATACAAATTCCTTTGGTCTTTCGTTGCACTCCATTAATGCATTCCCAGAATTCAGTTTAGATCTTGTCACAGGCATTCTACTAATAGGCGGTGTTTTGTTCGAAGAACTTCTAAGATTTCTAGCATGAGAAGATGCTGATGATTGCAACGAAGACGTTGATCCTCGTGTTGAAGATGTTAGTAGCGGTCTAATAATATTTTTATATTTTTCCGATTTGCTACCTTTTAGTTGACCATTACTTAACCGCCTATATGCATTAGTGCGCACTAATATGTCTTTATAATGCACCTCATCATCTTTCTTACGATTGATGGGATTCTTTAAAAACAATAACTCATATAGACCCTGACTTCCTGGATAAGCGACATCGCCTACTTTAATGTCTCCATTTTGCAAAAAGTCCACCGACAGAGAACCCATTGTCCATTTGCCATTTTCAAAATTGTATGTTAGACCTTGTGAGTCATCCAAATCAGGGGAACTTGTCCAATACATTTTTAAATATTCGTGAGAAATTGGAGGGTATTGACTGTAAACTCCTCGAAAATTGCCGGATTCGTTCTCATAGTAGTTTCAAATACCTCCTTTAAATCTTGTGAGGTATTCTCTTCAAACACATTATCCTCGATTTCCTCATTATCAACCAAATCTCCATACCTAACTTCCGCTTCTCTGGGCAAAAATTGAACTTATTCTGGTTTTGTTTTTACAATCGTCTCTGTCGGTTCAGTTTTAATCTTTGGCTTCTTGGCTCTCTTTTTCATAAGCGGTACAAGCATATTTAGCGGGGTAGTAACTGGTGTTAAAAACTTGTTAAGCGCAGCATCTTCTTCATTTCTTTCCAGCTTTAAAGCCAAGTATTTCCTTCTTATTGTATTAGAAGCATCAATTATTCGACGTTTAACATTCTTATCATAGCTGTTAAATTGTCGAGACATTGCGACTAAATGGTCTATACTTTACAATGATGGCGGTGATACTAACTGCATATGATGACGTTATAGTATTATATAGGTATCGAATTTACTACGATATCTGCCTTTATTAATGTCGTTGTCTTTTACCATGACTAAAAACCCATATTTATCATTCCAACATTCAGAGCAAATGCGTTTAAACGAATCGAAAGACATGTCCGTGTTTACATGATCGCTATAAATATGTTTCAAGTTTAGCTCGTCTTGTTTAAACAAAACTAACACGTTGGCATTATCGCGAATCAACTGTTTGGGTACTTTTGAATATGTTTGCGAGAGATAGAATGAGTCGATATCATTATGACGACCCATACAGAAATAATTTCTAATTTTATCCTGTTTCTCGCAAGCCACATCATCAAAGATGAATACAGAGTCGGGTTGAGCAGTTGACGGGTCTATTACATCATCATTCTCACCATATGTGAAATACCCCAAACGACAATGTTTCAATGTTTCTCGGAGGAAATCATATTTTTCCTGTTGTAAAGATTTCGAATAAACGTACACATTTTGAAATTTAAAACCATTGGCATCATTACATATTATTACAGAATGTCAACACGGTTTCCGCAAAGGAAAGAGTGTATCTTCGGCGATCTTGAGCTTTGTTGGTGAGCTTTATAGTGCACTTGATATTAATAAGAAATGCTTGGGCCTTTTTATGGACCGCAGTAAGGCCTTTGACCTTGTTGATCACGTCTTGCTCGCGGCGAAGTTACATGAATACGGCATAAGGGGTATGGTTGGTGAATGGCTGCAGTCGTATTTGACTGGTCGAGATCAGGTTGTGGATCTTGAGGGTATTAGATCTGATAAAAGAAATATATGCATTGGTGTTCCGCAGGGATCTATCCTGGGCCCTCTATTATTCCTAATTTTTGCGAATGATCTCCCAGACTTGACTCATAATGAAAGAGAACTTGTCATGTTCGCTGATGATAATTGTGTTTTTAATCCAAAAGAAAGCTATAAGAAGTATGATGGGAGTGTCTTGTCGTCATTCATGCCGGAGGCTATTTAAAACACTTAAACTGTTCACTTTGCCGAGTTTATACATTTTAGAAGTTCTTATGTACGTAAAAAATAATTTAAATAGTTTTTTATCCATGGAAAACATTCATAATTATGAGACGCGTAACAATATGAACTTTGTTGTACCGGCGCACAACATGACATTATTTGAGACGAGCCCATTCTACATGGGAACACAACTCTACAATAAGTTACCTAGGGAAACCAAAAACATAGCGAACAAATTACTTTTTAAGAGAAGTGTATGTAATTTATTGATTTCTCGTGTTTTCTACAATGTTAGTAAGTATATGGATTGTGATTTGTTATCCTAACTGTAATCTAGTATATATATTTTGTATTTATAAATTTGAATAGTCATTGTTCCACAGATGTCTGTGGTTGAAATTGACCTTTTCTATACCAATGCAAACGTTGGTCTCTTGAAATAAACATTTATTTATTTATTATTTTATTTATTGGTTTTTCCACAATTACTCGGTCCGCATATTAGCGCTCTAATGGTGTTTGGAAAAAGCTGCCCGTGTTTGTTTGTTTGTTTCTGTTTGGGCATATCGAAATTTTGAATATTTAGGCGGTGTTTTTGTTTCTGCTTCCGAATTACTATAAATACACTCTTTTCTCTTCAAGAACTTTATTTGTAATGACAACGTTGCAGGGGGCAGGTGTCTTAAATAATAGCATAAATCGACTCCCGTTTGAACTTCATTTACCCGGCTATTCATATTGTGGTCCCGGCACTCGATTAAAAGAACGTTTAGCTCGAGGTGATCCCCCAAAAAATAAATTGGACAGTTTTTGTCGAGATCACGATATTGCATACTCTCAGTCTCAAGACTTGAAACAAAGACATCAGGCAGATAAAATACTTGAAAATAGAGCGTGGGAGCGCGTGAAAGCCAACGACTCCAGTTTTGGCGAAAAAACATCAGCTTGGCTAGTTACTAACGCTATGAAGGTTAAACGTAAGTTGGGGGCGGGGTGCAAAAGCTTGACTTCGATTGTGAATAAGCTTAGTAAACACGGTGCTGGTGATATAACCAAGTAAAAGACCTTGAGTAACTTACTAAAAGCAGCACGCATGTCGATAAAGAAAGCCGGTGGACGTAGAAAAATTAATATACCGAGGGTTATACCACTCCCTAAGACTGGAGGGATCCTTCCTTTGATACCAATATTTGCCGGGCTTAGTGCTTTGGGTGCTCTCAGCGGCGGCGTAGCCGGTATCGCAAAAACCGTCAATGATGTTCAAAGTGGGAGAGACAAGCTACACACAATGAAACGATGGAAGCCATTGCTTTAGGGAAAAAGGGTAGCGGTCTATATTTAAAGAAGTATAAATCGGGGTATGGATTATATCTAAGAAAAATGCCAAAAAACTACCACTGAAGCTGCCCAAACGCCCATTAACCGATGAAGACATCAAAAACTATACATCTTAATTAAAGATACCCAACTTTAGGGGGGTCTTTATGCGAGATACTCTTCAAAAATCACCTAACCATACTGAGTGTGGTGTTGTCAATTTAGATCGAAACGTCGGATTCGGAACACATTGGGTAGCTTATAACAAACGCGGTGATAAAGTTGTTTATTTCGATAGTTTTGGCAATTTGAAACCACCCAAGGAATTTATAAAATATATGAAAAATTGTAAAATTTGCTTTAATCATGATCAGTATCAGGACTATGGATCATCCAATTGTGGACATCTAGCATTGGCTTTTCTCTACAATAAATCTCTATAAAACATATCATTCAAAGTTCCTTACAACAGTCATGTCTCAGACGTTTACGCTAAAAGGTCGTTCTCACCAGCTTGAAGCACACTTTGTTCCTCCAATAGAACTTGACCCAAACTACGAATACTCTCTTGCACTTATATCGCTGAATACTTGG